>JAHFZB010000777.1:0-27386 GCA_036884735.1 Huso huso
AAGTAACAATGAAAACAAAAAGAGCAGTTTAGATAAAGCGCAGCAACAAAAGAAAATGAACGGATGCACTGGAATTATCTAAGGATGGTAATGGATTCACTGAAATTTAAGTAGAGAAAATGCTGTAGTTTAATGGATTCCTCTGAGAAAGGGAGTCCTCCTCAGGCCTGATTAGCCAGCTTTAATACAACTGCTGGCTACTAAGGAGCTCTGAGATTGGAGGGGTGGAAATCTGAATGAGCCAATGGGGAGAGGGATGAACAGAGGGTGGTTGCAAGGAACTATGGGAAATGAAGTTTTAACCTGGCCAGGCTACTGACCCTAATTAAAGGGACAGGTGGGTGAGACTTACACCCACATTATGTAGCATGGGAATTGCTACATATTCCCCACACTGGAGGTGCAAGGGGACAACGCCATAGTAGCGTTTTAAATTAACAATATTGACGGTATCCTCTTTGACATAATCTGGCTCCCCCACTTGACTTTGTAGTTGTTGGGTCCAAGTCTCTTGGTTACAAGAGCTGGCCCAAAACCATTTAAGGGCAAGTTTTGGAAACTTTCGGGAGGCATCAGATAAGGGGTGAGATCTTATCCAGACTAACTCACCTTCTACATACTGACAGTGTGCTCTCCGGGCATTGTAATTCCGAGCTTGCCGTTTCTGAGCTTTGGCAACGTGATCCCTCACCTCTTGGCAATCTGCTGCTGGCGATCTAGCAGTTGGTAGGGATCGGTGGATGGAGCAGGAGCAACAGCGATTAATCGGTCCAATGGGCCTCTGATGGTCCTTCCGGCTAGTACTGCAGGAGAAAGCCAGTGGTTTCATGTTTGGCGGTGTTGAGGCTGAAACGAAACTCAGGTAGCCACTGATCCCACAGCTGATGGTTTTCCCCAGCGAAAGATGCAACCATGGTCTTTAAAGGTGCGGTTCCTGCGCGTTCTGTCAGGTTGGTCTGTGGGTGGTAGCTGGTGGTGAGTTTTTGTACTACTCCCCAGGTCTTGCACACCTCTGCGAGTAGCTGGCTTGTGAACGAGGAGGTCCACGGTCTGAAAAGAATGTGTTCGCGGTGTTCCCCATCAGTGAATATTTCCTGCGTCAAAATGTTCACAATCTTGGTGGTCTTACTGTCCCAAGAATGGAAACAGCTCAACCCACTTTGTGAAGTAATCAACAATGACCCAGGATGTAAGTATTACCTTTTTTTACTTCTTGGGAAAGGTCCCATTAGGTCCAGACCCAGCATCTCTCCGGGCTCCTTCACAGTAGTGGACTGGAGTTGACCTGCAGGTTTGGTGTTGGGCGGTTTGTACTTCTGGCAGGTTTGACACTCCTTTATGTGGCGCCATGTATCTTTACGGATGGAGGCCACCATGCAACCTCCAGCATGCGCCCAACAGGGTCTTCATCCTGCCCAGGTGACCTCCCAAAGGGTTGTCATGGTAGTGGTGGAGGAAAGGAATCCGTCAGCTGTTCGAATAACCAGCTGGTATCGGAATCCTTGTTTAGGAATGGGCACCGGCGATACACAAGTCCCTGCTGTTGGATGAAGGAGATCTCGGTTATCATTGGCAGTATTGGAAGCAATGTCATTGATGATGTCAGAGATAGCTGGGTCTTTGGACTGGCGGCCGCATCTGGTCCATGGTGGTGGGAAGATCCATGCTACTACAGGGGCATTGCTAGCACACACTGATGCAGAAGGAGTTGAAGGTGGTACAATCCTGGAGAGTGCATCAGGTACAAGATTCAGACTACCTTCCTGTAAATAACGGTAAAAAGTGGTTGTTGTGGCGAAAGAGTCCAGCAGGTCCAGTCTGGAAGAGGTTTTTTGGGTTATTGAATGCCCAGGAGAGTGCAGCGTGGTCAGTGACAACCTCAAACTCCATCCCCTCCAGATAATGCCGCCATTTTCTACTGCCCACACGACAGCGGGGCACTCCTTTTCAGATGTGGAGAAGTTTTTTTTCAGAGTTCAGTAATTTGGAGGCGTAGGCTATTACCTTCTCATCATCTCCTTCTAGCTGAGTCAGAACCACTCCCAAGTCCTACATCGCTGGCATCAGTAAAGACTTCGGAACGTCTTGTTGATGTCCGGGTGAGCGAGGACTGGAGGACTGATCAAAGCTTCTTGGAGGTTTGAAACTCTTCTGGCACTCTCCTGTCCATTTCAGGGGACATCTTTCTTTTTTTCAAGTTGTTAAGTGGGGCAGCAATATCCGCAAACCTGGGGATGTACTTGTGGTACCACCCTGCCAAACCTAGGAACCGTTGAACCTCCTTCAAGTTGGTAGGAATGGGATATTCCTGGATGGCTTGGAGCTTGCGGGATCAGCAGCTACCCTCACCTGAAACCACATGACCAAGGAAATGGAGAGTGTGTTTAAAGAAGCATTTTTTGAGATTGAGAGTAAGCAGGGCCAGATGAAGTTTGTGGAAGACAGCTTCGAGTCTTGAAGATGCTGCGCTGAGTTTGGTGAATAGACAATGATGTCATCTATGTGGACGAAACAGATCTTCCCTCGGAGGTCTCCTAACATCTCTCCATCAACCCGTTGAAAAAGTGGCTGCAGCATTTTTTAACCCAAATGGCATTACCTTAAATTGATAAAATCCAAAGGGTGTAGTAAACGCAGTCTTCGCTCTACTTGAGTCCATCGCCACTTGCCAGTAACCCGAGTGTAGATCAAGGGAACTGAATACCGCAGCACCACTCAGGGACTCCAGGATGTCATGAATGAGGGGCATGGGATATGCATCAAAGACAGTCTTTGCATTCAGCTTTCTGTAGTCCACACAGAACCTGTAACCACCATCTTTCTTCTCTGTGAGCACCACTGGAGAGGACCATGGGGAGTTAGATGGTTCTATAACTCGTCCAGAAGCATGTCTTGGGCGTGTTCGATTAAAGCCTTCAGTGGAGGCGCTCTATACAGTCGACCCGAACAGGGACTTTGTCCTCAGTGGAGATGGAGTGGCGGGTGAAGGTGGTCATTCCCAGCTGATCAGTGCAGACCGGTGACCACTTTTTGCTGGAGGTTCTGGAGTTGTTGCTCAACTTGGAGATGGTTCAGCTGAAGTGATGGTCATGGTCACCCTCATGGTTGGCATGGCTTTGGATCCAGAGGTGGTAGGTGGCTGGCAAGATGTATGGAAGTAGAGGCTGACACTTTCGATAAGGACCTGTCCCAGGGACTTCCCCCTCATGCCGTGGCAAAAAGGATGGTGGGAGAAATCCTTCTGATGTTTTGACACCATACTGCCTTGACAATGTCAATCTGGGTGAGAGTTTTCTCCAGAAATCCAAGCCTAGAACAAGGGAAACGTCAGGTGATGATCCTGTAAAGGATATAATGCCTAGAAAACCAGATCTCTCCGTGGAGAAGGTAAGTTAGGAAGCGAACTTGACCTTTGGCCTGGTGTGACTGTCCATCCGCCCAGCATGAAATACTGGTCCTGTGCAGACTCCAGCTCTTCCCCTGAATGTGGCGAATCTTCCTCCAGACTCTCTCTCATCAGGTAGTGAAGGTGCTCCCAGTGTCCAGGACTGCAGGCCCTTGGAGCCCTCAGGCAGCCCACATCCACGATCAGCAGAAGTCAGGCTTGCAGCAGGAACTATATTTTTCTTCTCCTGGCTTCTCACCATGCTGACCTCTGCCCGGCTTCTTCTCAGCTCCTTTATAGCTCCTATTGTCCTGAACGGCTTTGCTGGATTTTGCCTTGACCCAGTATTCCCCTGAGCAGCGTTGTCTCTCTCCACCTGGGTCCCGATGTCTTTAGTTCTTCACTGTTCCCCCTAAGACAGCTTGCCAGTTTGGGATTACAGCTGTTTAGAATGCGATAAACCAACTCAGTCTCCTCAAGTCTGGCTTCCAGCGCGCAGACATAGGGCACGATAGTCATAGGCGAAGTCAAGTTAAGCTCGTCAGGCAGCTGGACTCTGGGCCGGTCGGTCTTCCACTTTGGTCTGGTAGTCAGGCGGCAGAAAGGCTTGACGGAAGACAGTCTTGAACTGTTCCCAGGAGTGGATTCCCTTGCGCTCTGCAAACCACCAGCTCTTTGCTGAGCCTTTCAGCACACTGGACATGGTTGCCATGATCTCATAGGGTGTCATGGGTGCGTGGCTAGGAATTCACATCACATTTGTCCAGGAAGTCAATGGCATCGCTGCTGGCCTCCCCAAACTCTGGGAAGTTGATTTTAATGGGCAGCTTTGCTTGGAAAAGACTTCCTTCATTTCTGGAGCCATGGTAATCAGCAGACCCACCGTCAAGGGAGAATTGTTGTGGTGCAGACCGCTTTCTAGAGGAGAGAGGCGGCCAAAGCAAGTGGCAGACAAAGGGTGGTGCTGGTCTTTTTTTTGAAGGTTTCTTAAGCTCTTCTCCCACAGCACATCGGCGTTTCAGGCACTTCACCACTTCCAGATCCATTTAGTCAAGGGCCTCTTGCCTTGATTCTCCATATCTGCAAAGTGTCCTTCAATGTAACCTGTAGGACCTGTTCACGATTAATGCTGCTCTCCTGTAGCTCAGACAGCTGTGTTTCCAGTTGCTCAACACGGTCGGTGAGATGGGAACAGTGCTCAGTCAATTGCCCTATCGCAACACTGTCAGTAAGGTTCCCTTCATCATCATAGCCTCCAGAAAGATCTGCCCCTTCCTGTGTAATGTACAGGTCACTAATGCAGTGGTTATCTCTATGATAGGCTCTCTGATAGTCACATGGGGTCTATCTCAATCTCAGAAAGTTTAAAGTCAAGGTCTGATTTTCCATTTCTGACATTAAGTTCCCAACAATTTAAACTGATGAATTTAGATTTGAATTTAATGACACAAGGGTCCCCGTCAGCGGACCACCAATTCTGTAACGTCACTCTGCACAGCTTGAGAAGCAGTTGCACTGTCCCTCCCTAAGGAAGATACTACTGGCCCTATTCTATAGCTAAATAAGTCAAGCAAAGAGTGACAGACAGCAAAAGCAGGGACGTCAGAGGTGTCAATTTCAAGAACAATCGGTTTATTATTGTGAACAATAAAGTCAACAAATGAAAAAAATGAACAAATGAATGAGATGAATAATAAGAAAATTCAAATAATTGTAGGTAACAGGTAAGAATAAAACTGGTACAGATAAGTATGAAGGACAAACAGAAGGCTAAACAGTATCACCAGAGTAGAAATGAATGGTGTCCGGAGGGTCTCCAATAAACCCACACTCACAAAAACACAACCCACACAGATAGACAAAAGACAAATAAATAGATACAGATGAAAACAGTGTCTTGTGGAAACAATTACATTTAACAGTCTCTGTGGCAATGGTGGGAAAATGACAGGTAGGCCCAACAAGTCCAGTAAAGCAGGGTAATTGAAATCCATACAAAGTAACAAAATAACAAAAAAACAGGACACAAAAGTATCAAATTAAAGTAGAAAAAAATCCAAACAAAAAAGAAATGATCTCACCCACAAATAAGGCAGTCCAGCAAAATGTCCCGAAATGATGGTGATTGTAGAAGGTTGAAAACATTGAGTACGTTGAAATTGTTGAGACTGTCCAGTAGTGTTGAGTTGAATGGTGAACAGTTGTTTGAAAAAATCAGGAGGATCAGGAAAAAATGAGACTGTCACACATAAAACAACAAACACTAAACAGACCCTAGAAAAAAACAGCTAAACTTAAACAAGTAACAGTGAAAACAAAAGAGCAGTTTAGATAAAGCGCAGCAACAAAAAAAAGAAAATGAACGGATGCACTGGAATTATCTAAGGATGGTAATGGATTCACTGAAATTTAAGTAGAGAAAATGCTGTAGTTTAATGGATTCCTCTGAGAAGGAGTCCTCCCTCAGGCCTGATTAGCCAGCTTTAATACAACTGCTGGCTACTAAGGAACTCTGAGATTGGAGGGTGGAAATCTGAATGAGCCAATGGGAGAGAGGATGAACAGAGGGGTGGTTGCACCAGGAACTATGGAAATGAAGTTTTAACCTGGCCAGGCTGACCCTAATTAAAGGGACAGGTGGGTGGGACTTACACCCATTATGTAGCATGGGAATTGCTACATATTCCCCACACTGGAGGTGCAAGGGAATGAGCATCATAGTGGCGTTTTAAATTAACAATATTGTGGTATCCTCTTTGACATAATCTGAAAACCACTTGACTTTTGTAGTTGTTGGGTCCAAGTCTCTTGGTTACAAGAGCTGGCCCAAACCATTTAGGGCAAGTTTTGCGGGAAAACTTTCGGGAGGCATCAGATAAGGGGTGAGATCTTATCCAGACTAACTCACCTTCTACATACTGACAGTGTGCTCTCTCGGGCATTGTAATTCGAGCTTGCCATTTCTGAGCTTTTGTAACGTGATCCCTCACCTCTTGACAATCTGCTGCTGGCGATCTAGCAGTTGGTAGGGATCGGTGGATGGAGCAGGAGCAACAGCGATTAATCGGTCCAATGGGCCTCCTGATGGTCCTTCCGGCGCTAGTACTGCAGGAGAAGCCAGTGGTTTCATGTTTGGCGGTGTTGGGGCTAAGAGAAACTCAGGTAGCCACTGATCCCACAGCTGATGGTTTTCCCAACGAAAGATGCAACCATGGTCTTTAAGGTGCGGTTCACGTTCTGTCAGGTTGGGTCTGTGGGTGGTAGCTGGTGGTTGAGTTTTGTACTACTCCCCAGGTCTTGCACACCTCTGCGAGTAGCTGGCTTGTGAACTGAGGTCCCCGCGGTCTGAAAAAAATGTGTTGCGGTGTTCCCCATCAGTGAATATTTCCTGCGTCAAAATGTTCCTGACAATCTTGGTGGTCTTACTGTC
Organism: Huso huso; assembly: GCA_036884735.1. Classification (NCBI taxonomy): domain Eukaryota; kingdom Metazoa; phylum Chordata; class Actinopteri; order Acipenseriformes; family Acipenseridae; genus Huso; species Huso huso. The sequence goes on from JAHFZB010000777.1 coordinate 6,816, forward strand.
CAGTTAATGGAAGCAGCTCAACCCACTTTGTGAAGTAATCAACAATGACCAGGATGTAAGTATTACCTTTTTTACTTCTTGGGAAAGGTCCCATTAGGTCCAGACCCAGCATCTCTCGGGCTCCTTCACAGTAGTGGACTGGAGTTGACCTGCAGGTTTGGTGTTGGGCGGTTTGTACTTCTGGCAGGTTTGACACTCCTTTATGTGGTGCCATGTATCTTTACGGATGGAGGGCCACCATAAACAACCTCCAGCATGCGCAACAGGGTCTTCATCCTGCCCAGGTGACCTCCCAAAGGGTTGTCATGGTAGTGGTGGAGGAAGGAATCCGTCAGCTGTTCCGGAATAACCAGCTGGTATCGAATCCTTGTTTAGGAATGGGCACCAGGCCTGATACAAAGTCCCTGCTGTTGGCTGAAGGAGATGCGTTTATCATTGGCAGTATTGGAAGCAATGTCATTGATGATGTCAGGATGATAGCTGGGTGGTTGCAAGGAGCGGCCGAAATGAAGTCCACCTGGTGGTGGCTAGATCCATGCTACTGAAGGGCATTGCCAGACACACACATTATGCAGAAGGAGTTGAAGGTGGTTTGTTCTCAGCAGTCAGTCACATTGTTGCAAGATTCAGACTGATGCTTTTAATTCCTCTTTTTAAGCGTAAAAGTGGAATTGTTGTTTGTGTATTCAGACAGTGATGTCCAGCTGCAGTCAGTCTGGAAGCCGTTATTCAGACAGTTATGTGAATGCCCAGCAGTCAGCCCGTTGGTTGTGACAGACAGTGATGTTGTTCCCCTCCAGAGTAATGCCGCTGTTTTTTCAGACAATGATGTCTTTGTTCTTCTTCACGACAGCTAGACACCTTTCAGATGATGGGAGTTCCTTCTTTTCAGACGTTGTTGTTGTAATTCAGAGGCGTGATGCTATTTCCTTCTCAGCAGTCAGTCACATTCTAGCTGAGTCAGAACCGCTCCCTTTTCCTATATCACTGGCATCTGTAAGACTCTGAACGCCTTGTTGAGCAGTCCCATTGGGTGAGCGAGGACTGGAGGACTCAGATCAAAGGTTGCTTGGAGGAGTTTGAAACTCTTCTGGCACCACTCCTGTCCATTCAGGCAGGGACATCTTTCTTTTTCAGCAGTTGTTAAGTGGGGCAGCAATATGTCTTTGTTCCTTGGGGATGTACTTGTGGTACCAGCCTGCCAAACCCTAGGAACCAGCAGAACCTCCTTCAAGTTGGTAGGAATGGGATATTCCTGGATGGCTTGAGCTTGTTGGATCAGCAGTGACACCTCACCTGAAACCACACATGACCAAGGAAATGGAGAGTGTGTTTAAAGAAGTGGCATTTTTGAGATTGAGCAGTAAGACGGCCAGATGAAGTTTGTGTATTCAGACAGCTTTAGAGGTCTTGAAGATGCTGTGCTGAGTTTGGTGAATTCAGACAAATGTCATCTATGTAGACAAAACAGATCTTCCCTCGGAGGTCTCCTAACACCTTTCCATCAGCCGTTGTTGCTTGGTATTCAGACAGCGACGAACCCGTCAGCAGTCACCACGTTGCCGTTTGTGTAAAACCAGTGGGTCTTTGTAACGCAGTTCTCAGTCTACGTTGCTGAGTCCATCGCCACCTGCCAGCAACCACGAGTTGAGATCAGACAGTAACTTTGTCTACCGCAGCAGTCAGTCACGTTTCAGCTTGGATCCAGACAGGATGTCATGAATTCTTTTCTGAGGGGCATGGGTTGTTTGCATATTCAGGCAGTGATTTTTATTCAGCTTTTCCTCAGCAGTCCACATTAAGAACCTTGTAACCAGACAGGATGTCTTTCTTTTTCGGAGTCACCACATTGAGAGGACCAGGGAGTGATAGATGAGTTCCATAAGTCATTCAGAAGCTTGTGTTGACAGTGATGTCCTTGATTTTCTCAGCAGTCATCTTCAGTGGCAGTGATGTCTTGTTCGCTTTTCTCAGCAGTCAGTCCCGAACAGGGATACTTTGGGTCTTTTCGGTAGTCAGTCACGCGGAAAGGAGACGGTGATGTTCGTTCCCAACTTAGTCACTCACGCGGACTGTATTCAGACAGTGACTTTTTCCTGGAGGTTCTGGCCACGTTGTTGCTCGTATTCAGGAGATGGTTCAGCTGAGTCAGTTGATGGCTGCGATGTCTTGTTCGCCGGTTGGCATGGCTTTGGATCAGACAGTGATAGGTGGCTGGCAAGATGTATGAGCAGGCTGACACTCGATAAGGACCTGTCCCAGGAAGCTTCCCCTCATTTCTCAGCAGTCAAAAAAGTTGTTGGTAGAGAAATGATGTTTTGGTGTTTGACACAGCATACCGTTTATTGACAATGTCAATCTGATATGAGTTTTTGTCCAAGAAATCAAGCCTAGAACAAGGGGTAACGTCAGTGATGATGATCCTGTTTCAGGATATGTGCCTAGAAACCAGATCTCTCCATGGAGAAGGTAGCTTTTGTGAGGCAGTGACTTGACCTTTTTAGCCTGGTTGTGTATTCAGGCAGTGTCCATGTTCCTCTTTTCAGCATGAAATACTGGTCCTGTGCAGACTCCAGTCTCTTCCCCTGAATGAGCTATCTTCCTCCAGAGATGTCTTTGTCTTCAGAGTAAAATTTGTTCTTGTGTCCAGGACTGCAGGCCCTTGGAGCCCTCGAACGCCCACATCCATGATCAGCAGAGTCAGGCTTGCAGCAGGAACTATATTTTTCTTCTCCTGGCTTCTCACCATGCTGACCTCTGCCGGCTTCTTCATAGCTCCTTTCTGGCTCTTTGTCCTGAACGGTTTTGCTGGAGTTTGACTTGACCCAGTATTCCCGCTGGGCAGCATTGTCTCTCTCCACCTGGGTCCCGATGCGCACCAGTTCTTTCACTGTCTTCACTGTTCCCCTCAGACGCTTGCCAGTTTGGGATTACAGCTGTTTAGAATCGTCCGTCCCAACTTCAGACTCCTCCAAGTCTGGCTTCCAGGCGCAGACATAGAGGCACGATAGTCATAGGCAAAGTCAAGGATTGGCTCGTCAGGAAGCTGGAATCTGGAGCGAAGTTGGTCTTCCCGCCGGTCTGGTGGTCAGATGGCGAAAGGCTTGACGGAAGACAGTCTTGAACTGTTCCAGGACTGGATTCCCTTTAGCTCTGCAAACCACCAGCTCTTTTGACAGTGAGCCTTTCAGCGCACACCGGACATGGTTGCCAGTGATCTGATTCCTCTTTTCAGGCCCACGTTGTTGCTTGTGTATTCATCGCGATGTCTTTGTCCAGGAAGTCAATGGTATCGCAGTGATGGCCCCCTTCAGCAGTCTGGGAAGTTGTTAATGGCAGCTTTGGCAGGAAAGTCACTTCCTTCATTTCTGAGCCATGGTAATCAGCAGACCCACCAATCAAGGAGAACCGTTGTTGTGGTGTATTCAGACAGTGATTTCTAGAGGAGGAGACAGCAAAACGTTGTGGTAGACGGTGCTGGTCTTTTTGAAGAGTTTTATTCAGGACTCTTCTCCACAGCAGTCATCCCCGGTTGTTTCAGGCACTTAACCACTTCCAGATCCATTTCATCAATTCAGGCCTCTTGCCTTTGATTCTCCATTTCTGCAGTCGTCCTTGTTGCGGTAACCGCAGACCTGTTCACGGTTAATGCAGCAGTCTCCTGTAACTCAGACAGCTGTCTTTCCAGTTGCTCAACAATACGTTGTGCTTGAGATGGGAACAGTATGTTTCGGTTCCCCTATCAAGTCACTGTCGATTGTTTGTTCATTCATCGCCTCCCAGAAAGATCTGCCCCTTCCTTGTAATGTACAGATCACCACGGGTGGTTCTCCTGCGATAGGCTCTCTGATAGTCACATGGTTTATCAGAGAAGTCCAATCTCATTTTCGATTGTTTATTTTGCTCTCAGCAGTCAAAGTCAACAAACGTGAACAAATGAATGAATGAATATTCAGACATGATTCTGTAAGAATTCTCAGCAGTCATCGGGACAAACAGAAGGTCAGGCAGTGATTAATTTGTGTTTTCAGTCATAGACAAAAAGATGGTGGAAAGTCAACAAGTCAAATGAAAAATACAGAACAAATGAATCCAAACCAAAGAATGATGTCTAATGGTAAAATGGGTGATTGGTGAATTTTGTTCCAATTTTCTTGGTCACGAGTTGATTGTTTGTGTATTCAAATAGATGGTACAGTCACATTGATAGAAAAACAGCTGTTAAACAGAAACAAAAGTCCTTTTCAGCAGTCAAAAACGTTAAATTAATGTATTCAGACAGTGATGTCTCAATCCTCATTAGCCCACACCTCACGTTGCTGCTTGTACACACAGGATGTCTTTTGTTCAAAAGCAGTGGTCAGTCACGAATATTCAGACAGTTCTTTGTTCTTTCTCAGCAGTCAGTCCAGTAATTCAGACAGTGATGTCTTTGTTCTCCCTCAGCAGTCAAAGTTGCAAAATAACAAAAATGTTCGGTTTCTTCAGCAGTATCCAAATTAAAGTAGAAACAATCAGGCAGTGAAAATTTGATCTCACCCAGCAGTCAGTCACGTTGTTGTTTGTGTATTCAGAAATGATGGTGTTTGTAGAAGTCACATTGTTAGAAAACATTGATGTTCTTTGAAATTTTTGAGCAGTCCAGTCACGTTGGTTGTATTCAGATGGTGATGTCTTTGTTGGAAAAAATCAGGAGGATTCAGACAAAAATGTCCTTATTGTCCAGCAGTCAGTCACGCAAACACTAAACAGACCTGATGTTCTTTGTTAAGCAAACGCAGCCGCCAGTGTTGTTTAAACAAAAGAGCAGTTCTTTTCAAAGCAGCCGCTGTTTCAAAAAAAGAAAATGAGCGGATGTTCTTCTTTTCATCTAGTCAGATGTTGTTGCCCTTCTATTCATGGAGTGATTTCTTTGTTCCTTTCAGCAGTAAGTCAAACTTCCCACCTGCCACTGTCCTCGAGCTTAAATGCCACAAACGTTCCTCTGAAAAACGAGCAGTCTACCTCATTGGCCTGATTAGGACACCTCTCATGTCTTTTCACAGGTAGTTCAACTGGGTCTTCTCAGCTAGTAAGTCACGCCTGTTGCTTGTGGTTTCAGATAGTGGTGGGACAGTGGAATCTTGTTCATCAGCAATGCGCCCCTGGTGCTGATAACTTGGGAGGTGTATTCAACAGAAGATGTCCTGGTACTCCAAGTTAACTCATGACAGATGAAATGCAGGACGTTGTTGAACCTGTGAATTCAGACAATGATGTCCTTGAAAGGAATTCAAATAAGCAGGACAGGTAAGAAATGCTTGTGATAAGTGCGGGATTCAGGCAAACAGAAATTATGTAGTGTCCGGTGGTCTCAATAAACCTACATTCTCAGTACACACACAAAGATGGAGAATGTGCTTGTGTAATGACAGTGATCTTGTTCTTTCAGCAGTAGGAAACAAAGTTTAAATTAACAATCCAATGTCTATCCAGCTTTGTCAATGATGGTCATTTCTAGAAGGTTGTAAACCCACTTGAAATTTATGTCCAGTTTTCTCAGTAGTCAGGTCACGCAGTTGTTTGTGAGTTAGAAAAATGTGATACCCTTTAAACAGACCTTGCTCTTTTAAACAAGTTCAGTGAAACAGAGCAGTCAAAGCACAGCTCGGAGTTGTTGCTTGAAAGACAGTGAAATGTCTTTGTTCCCTTGTCTACAGTCAGATACGTTGGCTACTTTGACAATGGGAGAGGATGATCTTTTTCCAGCAGTCAGCCACAGGTGTTGCTTGTGTATCAGATGGTGATGTCTTTGTTCCTCTTTTTCTCAGCAGTCATCACGTTGTTGCTTGTATTCAGACAGTGATGTCTTGTTCCTCTTTCTCAGCAGCAGTCACATTGTTGCTTGTGTATCCAGACAGTGATGTCCTCACCTCTTTTCGTCAGCAGTCAGTCACGTTGTTGCTTGTATTCAGACAGTTGTCTTGTTCCTTTTCAGCAGTCATCACGCTGTTGCTTGTGTATTCAGACAGTGATGTTCTTTGTTCCTCTCAGCAGTCAGTCACGTTGTTGCTTGTGTATTCAGACAGTGATGTCTTGTTTTTTCCAGCAGTCAGTCACGTTGTTGCTTTGTATTCAGGCAGGATGTCTTTGTTCTTTATTCTCAGCAGTCAGTCACGTTGTTGCTTGTGTATTCAGACAGTGATGTTCTTTGTTCCTCTTTTCTCAGCAGTCGCCACATTGTTGTTGTATTCAGACAGTGATGTCTTTGTTTTCGAGCAGTCAGCCACGTTGTTGCTTTGTGTATTCAGACAGTGATGTCTTTTGTTTTTTTCCCAGCAGGTCACATTGTTGCTTGTGTATCCAGACAGTGATGTCCTTGTTCCTTTTCCCAAAGTCAGTCACGGCTGGTGACAGTGATGTTCGACCCTCATTTCTCAGTCAGTCACCGTTGCTGCTAGCATTCAGGCAGTGATTCTTTGTTCCTCTATTCAGAGCAGTCAGTCTTTTTGTCCTCAGTGATTTTTTGTTCTTCTCAGCAGTCAGTCACGTTGTTGTGTATTCAGACAGTGATGTTCTTTGTTCCTCTTTCTCAGCAGTCAGTCACATTGCTGCTGCTTGTGTATTCAGGCAGTGATGTCTTTGTTCCTCTTCTCAGCAGTCAGTCACGTTGTTGCTTAGTATTCAGGCAGTGATGTCTTTGTTCCTTTTCAGCAGTCGTCACCGCGTTTGCTTGTGTATTCAGACAGTGATGTCTTTGTTCCTTTCAGTCAGTCACATTGTTGCTTTTATTCAGACAGTGATGTCAGCAGTCAGTCACGTTGTTGCTTAGTATTCAGACAGTGATGTTTTGTTCCTTTGTTCACATTGTTGCTTGTTTTCTAGCAGTCAGTCAGCAGTCAGCTCACGTTGTTGCTTGTGTATTCAGACAGGATGTCTTTGAATTTCTTCACCACGCCGTTGCTGCTTGTGTATTCAGGCAGATGTCTTTGAAATTTTTCTCAGCAGTCAAATTGTTGTTGCTTGTATTCAGGCAACAGCATGCCCACGTTGTTGCTTGTGTATTCAGATCAGCAGTCATTCTCAGCAGTCAGTCACGTTTGCTTGTGTATCCAGGCTTCTTTCTCAGTGAGCGTTGTTGCTTGTGTATCTGTAAGAAAGACGTCTTTGTTCCCAGCAGTCAGTCAATGCTTTGCTTGTTTGTGATATCAGTCAGGTGTTGCTTGATGTGATGTCTTTGTTCCTTCTTTTCTCAGCAGTCAGTTGCTTGTGTATTCAGGACAGTGATGCCTGTATCCAGCATGCACGCTGCTTGTGTATTCAGGCAGATGTCTTTGTCTTTTTCTCAGCAGTCATCACGTTGTTGTCTATTCAGCTTGAAACCCTTCTTCGCAGTCATTCGGTTGCTTGTTTCCAGACAGTGATGCTTGTTTTTCTCAGACACCAATGCTGTTGCTTGTGTATTCAGACAGTGATGTCTTTGTTCCTGCTTTTCAGCCATTGTTGCAGCAGTGATGTCAGCAGTCACGCGTTGTTGCTTGTATTCAGACAGTGATGTCTTTGTTCTCAGCAGTCTTTTCTTGTGTATTCAGCAGTGATGTCACGTTGTTGCTTGTGTATCCAGGCAGTGATGTCTGTTCCTTTTTCAGCGCAGTCAGTCACGTTGTTGCTTGTGTATTCAGACAGTGATGTGAGCAGTGTTGCTTGTGTGTATTCAGACAGTGATGTCTTTCTCAGCAGTCAGTCACATTGTTGCTTGTGTATTCAGACAGTGATGTCTTTTTGTTCCTCTTTTCTCAGCAGTCAGCTCACGTTGCTTGTGTATTCAGACAGTGATGTCTTTGTTCCTCAGCAGTCAGCTCAGCAGTCAGTCATGTCTTTGTTGCTTCTCAGTCATTCAGTTGCAGTGATGTCTTTGTGTCTTTTTCTCAGCAGTCAGTCACGTTGTTGCTTGTGTATTCAGACAGTGATGTCTTTGTTCCTCTTTTTCTCAGCAGTCAGTCACGCTGGTTGCTTGTGTATTCAGACAGTGATGTCTTTTGTTCCTTTTCTCAGCAGCAACGTTGCTTTGCCACAGAGCAGTGTTGCTTGTGTATTCAGACAGTGATGTCTTTTTCTTTTCTTTCGCAGTCAGCCACGTTGCTGCTTGTGTATTCAGACAGTGATGTCTTGTTCCTTTTCAGCAGTCAGTCACGTTGTTGCTTGTGTATTCAGACAGTGATGTCTTCTTTTCTCAGCAGTCAGTCTTTTGTTGTTTGCAGTCATGTCTTTGTTCGTTGTTTGCTTGTGTATTCAGACAGTGATGTCTTGTTCAGTCATCAGCAGGCAGAGTCAGCAGTCAGTCACGTTGTTGCCAGTATTCAGACAGTGATGTCTTTTTGTTCTTTTTTCAGCAGTCAGTCACGTTGTTGCTTGTGTATTCAGACAGTGATGTGCCTTTGTTCCTTTTCTCAGCAGTCAACGTTGCATTCAGACATTGATGACTTTACCTTCTTTTTCTCAGCAGTCAGTATTCAGACAGTGATGTTTTTGTTCTCTTCAGGTTCCACGTTGTTGCTTGTGTATTCAGACAGTGATGTCTTTGTCACGCAGTCAGTCACCGCTATGTTTGTGTATTCAGACAGTGATGTTCTTTGTTCTCTTTTCAGCAGCCACCACGCTGTTGCACCACTTTGTTCGCTTCTCAGTCAACACGTTGTTTGTGTATTCAGACAGGATGTCTTTTGTTCCTTTTTCAGCAGCAGTCAGACAGTGATACGTTGTTGCTTCTCAGCAGTCAGTTGTTGCTATTCAGACAGTGATGTCTTTGAGCAGTCGCCCACGCGGTTCTCAGCAGTCCTCTTCAGCAGTCAGTCACGCTGTTGTTGTATTTGATGCCCGGAAACCCTTCTTTTTCAGCAGTCACCAGATCCGCAGACAGTGATGTCTTTGTTCCTCTTTTTTCTCAGCAGTTACCGTTTCTGCTTGTTCCTTCTCAGCTGTCACCAGACAGTGATGTTCGGTTCTTTTTCAGCAGTCAGTCACGTTGTTGGCCAGTATTCAGACAGTATGTCTTTGTTCCTCTTTTCTCAGTCAGTCAGTTGCACGTTGTGTATCCAGGTCTTTGTTCCTCTTTTTTCTCAGCAGTCAGTCACGTTGTTGCTTGTGTATTCAGGCAGTGATGTCTTTGTTCCTCTTTTTCTTCACGTTTTGCTTGTGTATTCAGACAGTGATGTCTTTGTTCCTCTTTTCTCAGCAGTCAGTCACGTTGTTGCTTGTGTATTCAGACAGTGATGTCTTTGTTCCTCTTTTTCTCAGCAGTCCAGTCACGTTGCTGCTTGTGTATTCAGACAGTGATGTCTTTGTTCCTCTTTTCTCAGCAGTCAGTCACGTTGCTGCTTGTGTATTCAGACAGTGATGTCTTTGTTCCTCTTTTCTCAGCAGTCAGTCACGTTGCTTTGTGTATTCAGACAGTGATGTCTTTGTTCCTCTTTTCTCAGCAGTCAGTCACGTTGTTGCTTGTGTATTCAGACAGTGATGTCTTTGTTCCTCTTTTCTCAGCAGTCAGTCACGTTGTTGCTTGTGTATTCAGACAGTGATGTCTTTGTTCCTCTTTCTCAGTGATTGTGTATTCAGACAGTGATGTCTTTGTTCCTCTTTTTCTCAGCAGTCAGTCAGACAGTGATGTCTTTGTTCCTCTTTTCTCAGCAGTGCTTGTGTATTCAGACAGTGATGTCTTTGTTCCTCTTTTCTCAGCAGTCAGTCACGTTGCTGCTTGTGTATTCAGACAGTGATGTCTTTGTTCCTCTCTTTTCTCAGCAGTCAGTCACGTTGTTGCTTGTGTATTCAGACAGTGATGTCTTTGTTCCTCTTTTTCTCAGCAGTCAGTCACGTTGTTGCTTGTGTATTCAGACAGTGATGTCTTTGTTCCTCTTTTCTCAGCAGTCAGTCACGTTGTTGCTTGTGTATTCAGACAGTGATGTCTTTGTTCCTCTTTTCTCAGCAGTCAGTCACGTTGTTGCTTGTGTATTCAGACAGTGATGTCTTTGTTCCTCTTTTCTCAGCAGTCAGTCACGTTGCTGCTTGTGTATTCAGACAGTGATGTCTTTGTTCCTCTTTTTTCTCAGCAGTCAGTCACGTTGCTGCTTGTGTATTCAGACAGTGATGTCTTTTTCTTCCTCTTTTCTCAGCAGTCAGTCACGTTCCTCTTTTCAGCAGTCAGTCCGCTTGTGTATTCAGACAGTGATGTCTTTGTTCCTCTTTTCTCAGCAGTCAGTCACGTTGCTTGTTGTATTCAGACAGTGATGTCTTTGTTCCTCTTTTTCTCAGCAGTCAGTCACGTTGTTGCTTGTGTATTCAGACAGTGATGTCTTTGTTCCTATTTTTCTCAGCAGTCAGTCACGTTGCTGCTTGTGTATTCAGACAGTGATGTCTTTGTTCCTCTTTTCTCGGCAGTCAGTCACGTTGCTGCTTGTGTATTCAGGCAGTGATGTCTTTGTTCCTCTTTTCTCAGCAGTCAGTCACGTTGCTGCTTGTGTATTCAGACAGTGATGTCTTTGTTCCTCTTTTCTCAGCAGTCAGTCACGTTGTTGCTTGTGTATTCAGGCAGTGATGTCTTTGTTCCTCTTTTCTCAGCAGTCAGTCACGTTGCTGCTTGTGTATTCAGACAGTGATGTCTTTGTTCCTCTTTTTCTCAGCAGTCAGTCACAGTCACGTTGTCTTTGCTTTTTCTCAGTGTATTCAGACAGTGATGTCTTTGTTCCTCTTTTCTCAGCAGTCAGTCACGTTGCTGCTTGTGTATTCAGACAGTGATGTCTTTGTTCCTCTTTTCTCAGCAGTCAGTCACGTTGCTTGTGTATTCAGACAGTGATGTCTTTGTTCCTCTTTTCTCAGTCAGTCACATTGCTGCTTGTGTATTCAGTGATGTCTTTTGTTCCTCTTTTTTTCAGCAGTCAGTCACGTTGCTGCTTGTGTATTCAGACAGTGATGTCTTTTGTTCCTCTTTTTCTCAGTCAGTCAGTCACAGTTGTTTGCTTGTTTTCTCAGACAGTCATCGTTTCTGCTTGTGTATTCAACAGATGTCTTTGTTCCTCTTTTCTCAGCAGTCAGTCACGTTGTGATGCTTGTGTATTTCAGACAGTGATGTCTTTGTTCCTCTTTTCTCAGCAGTCAGTCACGTTGTTGCTTGTGTATTCAGACAGTGATGTCTTTGTTCCTCTTTTTCTCAGCAGTCAGTCACGTTGTTGCTTGTGTATTCAGACAGTGATGTCTTTGTTCCTCTTTCCTCAGCAGTCAGTCACGTTGCTGCTTGTGTATTCAGACAGTGATGTCTTTGTTCCTCTTTTCTCAGCAGTCAGTCACGTTGCTGCTTGTGTATTCAGACAGTGATGTCTTTGTTCCTCTTTTCTCAGCAGTCAGTCACGTTGTTGCTTGTGTATTCAGACAGTGATGTCTTTTGTTCCTCTTTTTCTCAGCAGTCAGTCACGTTGCTGCTTGTGTATTCAGACAGTGATGTCTTTGTTCCTCTTTTCTCAGCAGTCAGTCACGTTGCTGCTTGTGTATTCAGACAGTGATGTCTTTGTTCCTCTTTTCTCAGCAGTCAGTCAGTTGTTGCTTGTGTATTCAGACAGTGATGTCTTTGTTCCTCTTTTCTCAGCAGTCAGTCACGTTGTGTGTATTCAGACAGTGATGTCTTTGTTCCTCTTTTCTCAGCAGTCAGTCACGTTGTTGCTTGTGTATTCAGGCAGTGATGTCTTTGTTCCTCTTTTCTCAGCAGTCAGTCACGTTGCTGCTTGTGTATTCAGGACAGTGATGTCTTTGTTCCTCTTTTCTCAGCACATTCAGACAGTGATGTCTTTGTTCCTCTTTTCTCAGCAGTCAGTCACGTTGCTGCTTGTGTATTCAGACAGTGATGTCTTTGTTCCTCTTTTCTCAGCAGTCAGTCACGTTGCTGCTTGTGTATTCAGACAGTGATGTCTTTGTTCCTCTTTTTTCTCAGCAGTCAGTCACGTTGCTGCTTGTGTATTCAGACAGTGATGTCTTTGTTCCTCTTTTCTCAGCAGTCAGTCACGTTGCTGCTTGTGTATTCAGACAGTGATGTCTTTGTTCCTCTTTTCTCAGCAGTCAGTCACGTTGCTGCTTGTGTATTCAGACAGTGATGTCTTTGTTCCTCTTTTCTCAGCAGTCAGTCACGTTGCTGCTTGTGTATTCAGACAGTGATGTCTTTGTTCCTCTTTTCTCAGCAGTCCGTCACGTTGTTGCTTGTGTATTCAGACAGTGATGTCTTTGTTCCTCTTTTCTCAGCAGTCAGTCACGTTGCTGCTTGTGTATTCAGACAGTGATGTCTTTGTTCCTCTTTTCTCAGTCAGTCACGTTGCTGCTTTGTTCCTCTTTTCTCAGCAGTATTCAGACAGTGATGTCTTTGTTCCTCTTTTCTCAGCAGTCAGTCACGTTGCTGCTTGTGTATTCAGACAGTGATGTCTTTGTTCCTCTTTTCTCAGCAGTCAGTCACGTTGCTGCTTGTGTATTCAGACAGTGATGTCTTTTGTTCCTCTTTTCTCAGCAGTCAGTTCCTCTTTTCTCAGCAGTTGTTGCTGCTTGTGTATTCAGACAGTGATGTCTTTGTTCCTCTTTTCTCAGCAGTCAGTCACGTTGCTGCTTGTGTATTCAGACAGTGATGTCTTTGTTCCTCTTTTCTCAGCAGTCAGTCACGTTGCTGCTTGTGTATTCAGACAGTGATGTCTTTGTTCCTCTTTTCTCAGCAGTCAGTCACGTTGCTGCTTGTGTATTCAGACAGTGATGTCTTTCTTTTCTCAGCAGTCAGTCACTTTCTCAGCAGTCAGTCCTCTTTTCTCAGCAGTCAGTCACTTGTGCTTGTGTATTCAGACAGTGATGTCTTTGTTCCTCTTTTCTCAGCAGTCAGTCACGTTGTTGCTTGTGTATTCAGACAGTGATGTCTTTGTTCCTCTTTTCTCAGCAGTCAGTCACGTTTCTGCTTGTGTATTCAGACAGTGATGTCTTTGTTCCTCTTTTCTCAGCAGTCAGTCACGTTGCTGCTTGTGTATTCAGACAGTGATGTCTTTGTTCCTCTTTTCTCAGCAGTCAGTCACGTTGCTGCTTGTGTATTCAGACAGTGATGTCTTTGTTCCTCTTTTCTCAGCAGTCAGTCACGTTGTTGTTCCTTGTGTATTCAGACAGTGATGTCTTTGTTCCTCTTTTCTCAGCAGTCAGTCACGTTGCTGCTTGTGTATTCAGACAGTGATGTCTTTGTTCCTCTTTTTTCTCAGCAGTCAGTCACGTTGCTGCTTGTGTATTCAGACAGTGATGTCTTTGTTCCTCTTTTCTCAGCAGTCAGTCACGTTGCTGCTTGTGTATTCAGACAGTGATGTCTTTGTTCCTCTTTTCTCAGCAGTCAGTCACGTTGTTGCTTGTGTATTCAGACAGTGATGTCTTTGTTCCTCTTTTTCTCAGCAGTTGCTGTCACGTTGTCTGTTCTTTTTTTTCAGCAGTGTATTCAGACAGTGATGTCTTTGTTCCTCTTTTCTCAGCAGTCAGTCACGTTGTTGCTTGTGTATTCAGACAGTGATGTCTTTGTTCCTCTTTTCTCAGCAGCAGTCACTCACGTTGTTGCTTGTGTATTCAGACAGTGATGTCTTTGTTCCTCTTTTCTCAGCAGTCAGTCACGTTGCTGCTTGTGTATTCAGGCAGTGATGTCTTTGTTCCTCTTTTCTCAGCAGTCAGTCACGTTGTTGCTTGTGTATTCAGACAGTGATGTCTTTGTTCCTCTTTTCTCAGCAGTCAGTCACGTTGCTGCTTGTGTATTCAGACAGTGATGTCTTTGTTCCTCTTTTCTCAGCAGTCAGTCACGTTGCTTGTGTATTCAGACAGTGATGTCTTTGTTCCTCTTTTCTCAGCAGTCACGTTTGCTTGTGTATTCAGACAGTGATGTCTTTGTTCCTGTATTCAGACAGTGATGTCAGTTCAGTTTTCTCACGTCAGTCCGCGTTTTGCTTGTGTATTCGGACAGTGATGTCTTTGTTCCTCTTTTCTCAGCAGTCACTCACGTTGTTGCTTGTGTATTCAGACAGTGATGTCTTTGTTCCTCTTTTCTCAGCAGTCAGTCACGTTGTTGCTTGTGTATTCGGACAGTGATGTCTTTGTTCCTCTTTTCTCAGCAGTCAGTCACGTTGCTGCTTGTGTATTCAGACAGTGATGTCTTTGTTCCTCTTTTCTCAGCAGTCAGTCACGTTGTTGCTTGTGTATTCAGACAGTGATGTCTTTGTTCCTCTTTTCTCAGCAGTCAGTCACGTTGCTGCTTGTGTATTCAGGCAGTGATGTCTTTGTTCCTCTTTTCTCAGCAGTCAGTCACGTTGCTGCTTGTGTATTCAGGCAGTGATGTCTTTGTTCCTCTTTTCTCAGCAGTCAGTCACGTTGCTGCTTGTGTATTCAGACAGTGATGTCTTTGTTCCTCTTTTCTCAGCAGTCAGTCACGTTGCTGCTTGTGTATTCAGACAGTGATGTCTTTGTTCCTCTTTTCTCAGCAGTCAGTCACGTTGCTGCTTGTGTATTCAGACAGTGATGTCTTTGTTCCTCTTTTCTCAGTCAGTCACGTTGTTGCTTGTGTATTCGGACAGTGATGTCTTTGTTCCTCTTTCCTCAGCAGTCAGTCACGTTGTTGCTTGTGTATTCAGAAAGTGATCTTTTGTTCCTCTTTTTCTCAGTTCCAGTCACGTTGCTGCTTGTGTATTCAGACAGTGATGTCTTTGTTCCTCTTTTCTCAGCAGTCAGTCACGTTGCTGCTTGTGTATTCAGGCAGTGATGTCTTTGTTCCTCTTTTCTCATTCAGACGGTGATGTCTTTGTTCCTCTTTTCTCAGTCAGTCGTTGCTGCTTGTGTATTCAGACAGTGATGTCTTTGTTCCTCTTTTCAGCAGTCAGTCACGTTGTTGCTTGTGTATTCAGACAGTGATGTCTTTGTTCCTCTTTTCTCAGCAGTCAGTCACGTTGCTGCTTGTGTATTCAGCCAGTGATGTCTTTGTTCCTCTTTTCTCAGCAGTCCAGTCACGTTGCTGCTTGTGTATTCAGGCAGTGATGTCTTTGTTCCTCTTTTCTCAGCAGTCAGTCACGTTGCTGCTTGTGTATTCAGGCAGTGATGTCTTTGTTCCTCTTTTCTCAGTCAGTCACGTTGCTGCTTGTGTATTCAGACAGTGATGTCTTTGTTCCTCTTTTCTCAGCAGTCAGTCACGTTGCTGCTTGTGTATTCAGACAGTGATGTCTTTGTTCCTCTTTTTCTCAGCAGTCAGTCACGTTTGCTGCTTGTGTATTCAGACAGTGATGTCTTTGTTCCTCTTTTCTCAGCAGTCAGTCACGTTGCTGCTTGTGTATTCAGACAGTGATGTCTTTGTTCCTCTTTTCTCAGCAGTCAGTCACGTTGTTCTGCTTGTGTATTCAGACAGTGATGTCTTTGTTCCTCTTTTCTCAGCAGTCAGTCACGTTGCTGCTTGTGTATTCAGACAGTGATGTCTTTGTTCCTCTTTTCTCAGCAGTCAGTCATGTTGCTGCTTGTGTATTCAGACAGTGATGTCTTTGTTCCTCTTTTCTCAGCAGTCAGTCACGTTGTTGCTTGTGTATTCGGACAGTGATGTCTTTGTTCCTCTTTTCTCAGCAGTCAGTCACGTTGCTGCTTGTGTATTCAGACAGTGATGTCTTTGTTCCTCTTTTCTCAGCAGTCAGTCACGTTGCTGCTTGTGTATTCAGACAGTGATGTCTTTGTTCCTCTTTTCTCAGTCAGTCAGGTTGCTCGTTTTCAGTCTTTGTTCCTCTTTTCTCATGTCACGTTGTTGTGATGTCTTTGTTCCTCTTTTCTCAGTCAGTCATTGTTGCTTGTGGACAGTGATGTCTTTTCCTTCCTTTTTTCCTCTTTTCTGCTTGTGTATTCGCAGTGTCTTTGTTCCTCTTTGTCACGTTGCTGCTTGTGTATTCAGACAGTGATGTCTTTGTTCCTCTTTTCTCAGCAGTCAGTCACGTTGCTGCTTGTGTATTCAGACAGTGATGTCTTTGTTCCTCTTTTCTCAGCAGTCAGTCACGTTGCTGCTTGTGTATTCAGACAGTGATGTCTTTGTTCCTCTTTTTCTCAGCAGTCAGTCACGTTGCTGCTTGTGTATTCAGACAGTGATGTCTTTGTTCCTCTTTTCTCAGCAGTCAGTCACGTTGTTGCTTGTGTATTCAGACAGTGATGTCTTTGTTCCTCTTTTCTCAGCAGTCAGTCACGTTGCTGCTTTGTATTCGAGACAGTGATGTCTTTGTTCCTCTTTTCTCAGCAGTCAGTCACGTTGCTGCTTGTGTATTCAGACAGTGATGTCTTTGTTCCTCTTTTCTCAGCAGTCAGTCACGTTGCTGCTTGTGTATTCAGACAGTGATGTCTTTGTTCCTCTTTTCTCAGCAGTCAGTCACGTTTCTGCTTGTGTATTCAGACAGTGATGTCTTTGTTCCTCTTTTCTCTCAGCAGTCAGTCACGTTGCTGCTTGTGTATTCAGCAGTGATGTCTTTTTTTCTCGTTCCTCTTTTCTCAGCAGTCAGTCACGTTGTTGCTTGTGTATTCATTCAGACAGTGATGTCTTTGTTCCTCTTTTCTCAGCAGTCAGTCACGTTGCTGCTTGTGTATTCAGACAGTGATGTCTTTGTTCCTCTTTTTCTCAGCAGTCAGTCCGTTTTGCTGCTTGTGTATTCAGACAGTGATGTCTTTGTTCCTCTTTTCTCAGCAGTCAGTCCGTTGTTGTGTGCTTGTGTATTTTCAGACAGTGATGTCTTTGTTCCTCTTTTCTCAGCAGTCAGTCACGTTGTTGCTTGTGTATTCAGACAGTGATGTCTTTGTTCCTCTTTTCTCAGCAGTCAGTCACGTTTCTCATTCAGACAGTGATGTCTTTGTTCCTCTTTTCTCAGCAGTCAGTCACGTTGCTGCTTGTGTATTCAGACAGTGATGTCTTTGTTCCTCTTTTCTCAGCAGTCAGTCACGTTGCTGCTTGTGTATTCAGACAGTGATGTCTTTGTTCCTCTTTTCAGCAGTCAGTCACACGTTGCTGCTTGTGTATTCAGACAGTGATGTCTTTGTTCCTCTTTTCTCAGCAGTCAGTCACGTTGCTGCTTGTGTATTCAGACAGTGATGTCTTTGTTCCTCTTTTCTCAGCAGTCAGTCACGTTGCTGCTTGTGTATTCAGACAGTGATGTCTTTGTTCCTCTTTTCTCAGCAGTCAGTCACGTTGCTGCTTGTGTATTCAGACAGTGATGTCTTTGTTCCTCTTTTCTCAGCAGTCATCACGTTGCTTTGTATTCAGGCAGTGATGTCTTTGTTCCTCTTTTCTCAGCAGTCAGTCACGTTGCTGCTTGTGTATTCAGACAGTGATGTCTTTGTTCCTCTTTTCTCAGCAGTCAGTCATTCAGACAGTGATGTCTTTGTTCCTCTTTTTCTCAGCAGTCAGTCATGTTGCTGCTTGTGTATTCGAACAGTGATGTCTTTGTTCCTCTTTTCTCAGCAGTCAGTCACCTCTTTCTCAGCAGTTGCTTGCTTGTGTATTCAGACAGTGATGTCTTTGTTCCTCTTTTCTCAGCAGTCAGTCACGTTGCTGCTTGTGTATTCAGACAGTGATGTCTTTGTTCCTCTTTTCTCAGCAGTCAGTCACGTTGCTGCTTGTGTATTCAGACAGTGATGTCTTTGTTCCTCTTTTCTCAGTCAGTCACGTTGCTGCTTGTGTATTCAGACAGTGATGTCTTTGTTCCTCTTTTCTCAGCAGTCAGTCACGTTGTTGCTTGTGTATTCAGACAGTGATGTCTTTGTTCCTCTTTTCTCAGCAGTCAGTCACGTTGCTGCTTGTGTATTCAGACAGTGATGTCTTTGTTCCTCTTTTCTCAGCAGTCAGTCACGTTGCTGCTTGTGTATTCAGACAGTGATGTCTTTGTTCCTATTTTTCTCAGCAGTCAGTCACGTTGCTGCTTGTGTATTCAGACAGTGATGTCTTTGTTCCTCTTTTCTCAGCAGTCAGTCACGTTGCTGCTTGTGTATTCAGACAGTGATGTCTTTGTTCCTCTTTTCTCAGCAGTCAGTCACGTTGCTGCTTGTGTATTCAGACAGTGATGTCTTTGTTCCTCTTTTCTCAGCAGTCAGTCACGTTGCTGCTTGTGTATTCAGGCAGTGATGTCTTTGTTCCTCTTTTCTCAGCAGTCAGTCACGTTGCTGCTTGTGTTCAGACAGTGATGTCTTTGTTCCTCTTTTCTCAGTCAGTTGCTGCTCAGACGTTGTCTTTGTTCCTCTTTTCTCAGTCAGTCATTCAGACAGTGATTCGACAGTGATGTCTTTTTTTCCTCTTTTCTCAGCAGTCAGTCACGTTGCTGCTTGTGTATTCAGACAGTGATGTCTTTGTTCCTCTTTTCTCAGCAGTCAGTCACGTTGCCTGCTTGTGTATTCAGACAGTGATGTCTTTGTTCCTCTTTTCTCAGCAGTCAGTCACGTTTCTGCTTGTGTATTCAGGCAGTGATGTCTTTGTTCCTCTTTTCTCAGCAGTCAGTCACGTTGCTGCTTGTGTATTCAGACAGTGATGTCTTTGTTCCTCTTTTCTCAGCAGTCAGTCACGTTGCTGCTTGTGTATTCAGACAGTGATGTCTTTGTTCCTCTTTTCTCTTTCCTCAGCAGTCAGTCACGTTGCTGCTTGTGTATTCAGACAGTGATGTCTTTGTTCCTCTTTTCTCAGCAGTCAGTCACGTTGCTGCTTGTGTATTCAGGCAGTGATGTCTTTGTTCCTCTTTTCTCAGCAGTCAGTCACGTTGCTGCTTGTGTATTCAGACAGTGATGTCTTTGTTCCTCTTTTCTCAGCAGTCAGTCACGTTGCTGCTTGTGTATTCAGGCAGTGATGTCTTTGTTCCTCTTTTCTCAGCAGTCAGTCACGTTGCTGCTTGTGTATTCAGACAGTGATGTCTTTGTTCCTCTTTTCTCAGCAGTCAGTCACGTTGCTGCTTGTGTATTCAGACAGTGATGTCTTTGTTCCTCTTTTCTCAGCAGTCAGTCACGTTGCTGTTGTTTCAGACAGTGATGTCTTTGTTCCTCTTTTCAGCAGTATTCAGACAGTGATGTCTTTGTTCCTCTTTTCTCAGCAGTCAGTCACGTTGCTGCTTGTGTATTCAGGCAGTGATGTCTTTGTTCCTCTTTTCTCAGCAGTCAGTCACAGTTGTTGCTTGTGTATTCAGACAGTGATGTCTTTGTTCCTCTTTTCTCAGCAGTCAGTCACGTTGCTGCTTGTGTATTCAGACAGTGATGTCTTTGTTCCTCTTTTCTCAGCAGTCAGTCACGTTGCTGCTTGTGTATTCAGACAGTGATGTCTTTGTTCCTCTTTTCTCAGCAGTCAGTCACGTTGTTGCTTGTGTATGTCTTTTTTGTTCCTCTTTTCTCAGCAGTCATTGTCTTTGTTCCTGATGTCTTTTCCTCTTTTTCTCGGCAGTCAGTCACGTTGTTGCTTGTGTATTCAGACAGTGATGTCTTTGTTCCTCTTTTCTCAGCAGTCACTCACGTTGTTGCTTGTGTATTCAGACAGTGATGTCTTTGTTCCTCGTTTCTCAGTCAGCAGTCAGTTGCTGTCACAGTTGTCTTTGTTCCTCTTTTCTCAGCAGTCATCACGTTGCTGCTTGTGTTCGACAGTGATGTCTTTGTTCCTCTTTTCTCAGCAGTCAGTCACGTTGCTGCTTGTGTATTCAGACAGTGATGTCTTTGTTCCTCTTTTCTCAGCAGTCAGTCACGTTGCTGCTTGTGTATTCAGACAGTGATGTCTTTGTTCCTCTTTTCTCAGCAGTCAGTCACGTTGCTGCTTGTGTATTCAGACAGTGATGTCTTTTTGTTCCTCTTTTCTCAGCAGTCAGTCACGTTGCTGCTTGTGTATTCAGACAGTGATGTCTTTGTTCCTCTTTTCTCAGCAGTCAGTCACGTTGCTGCTTGTGTATTCAGACAGTGATGTCTTTGTTCCTCTTTTCTCAGCAGTCAGTCACGTTGCTGCTTGTGTATTCAGACAGTGATGTCTTTGTTCCTCTTTTCTCAGCAGTCAGTCACGTTGCTGCTTGTGTATTCAGACAGTGATGTCTTTGTTCCTCTTTTCTCAGCAGTCAGTCACGTTGCTGCTTGTGTATTCTGATGTCTTTGTTCCTTTTTCTCAGCAGTCAGTCACGTTGATTCAGTGATGTCTTTGTTCCTCTTTTCTCAGCAGTCAGTCACGTTGCTGCTTGTGTATTCAGGCAGTGATGTCTTTTGTTCCTCTTTTCTCAGCAGTCAGTCACGTTGCTGCTTGTGTATTCAGACAGTGATGTCTTTGTTCCTCTTTTCTCTCAGCAGTCTGCTTGTGTATTCAGACAGTGATGTCTTTGTTCCTCTTTTTCTCGTTGTTTGCTTGTGTATTCAGACAGTGATGTCTTTGTTCCTCTTTTCTCAGCAGTCAGTCACGTTGCTGCTTGTGTATTCAGACAGTGATGTCTTTGTTCCTCTTTTCTCAGCAGTCACTCACGTTGTTGCTTGTGTATTCAGACAGTGATGTCTTTGTTCCTCGTTTCTCAGTCAGTCACGTTGTTGCTTGTGTATTCG
>JAHFZB010000130.1:0-90463 GCA_036884735.1 Huso huso
ATTCCTTTTAAAAAAAAAAAAAAAAGTTCTTCTGAAGAAGTATTTGACATTTTACAGCTTTGCTTTAGACCTTGGGGCTGTCAGACTGGTTGTGTTGTGTGATCAGCGATTGTAGGACATCTTTGAAAGGGCTTTCAGACATCGTGCGTGGGAAAGATCTAAGTCAGCATAAAACTGTGTTCGCTATTGACATTCTGAGTCATCCAAACCCTCCACAAGTAAAATCTGCTAGCAAGCTCTGGGCCTTGATTACCATAATCCCTGTAATCACATTAGCATAGCCCTCACACCTTCTAATAAAACTATATATAGGCGTTAACCTGAATAGGACTTGCAGTGAAGTCTCGTGTCCAATTGCAATTGTACCAGGTGCAGAACAGAGCTCTTCAGCAAATCTCAACCTGTCTTATATTTAACTAATGTAAGGCGTCGTCGTTTTGTAATCACTTTGTAAACCGTTCTGTGTTTTCAGTCATCACTTCCCACCCTGTGTCCTGACTTCAAGTTATACTTACAGTTGTATCAGCATTGTTTGCTGAGATCACAACTACAGTGATCTTTTTTGTTCATTTACAATTCTGCTGCAGTGAATTGTATTCTCGTAACCATGAATAAACCCTGGTGCAAATACAGAAACGTATTACTTTATAAATCATACCAAGTGCCGATTTTGCTCTCGAAGAATAAATTGTGACATTTTTTTTAGAGCTTCAGAGGAACCAAAGTCACAACACAAGCCGAACTGAAATTCATACTGCAGCCAGGACTGCACGTCCTTTTTTATTTACATCATGCAATTAAATAAACTACCAAATGATATTGTAAAAGTCTGCCGGAATCCTTAATAGTAGTGCAGTAGATTTCAAAATGTCAAATTTTTCAATTTGTCAGTACAAGTATAGGCAAACTACAAAGCGGTGTGTAATTCAATATGTTAACAAGGTAACATTATTCATCAGGTTTCATTCGACTTGATGAAGCAACGTTAATTAATTCTATGAAGTGATGCAAAACTTGTGGCCAGAGCTGTGTGTGTTCTCAGTGTTATTGAACTTCCTGTTGCTAGGCGATTTGAGGGTCCACAGTGACGTCCTTGCCTTATCAAGGGTGTAACATTACTCCCAGGCAGCTGATCTACTGCCCTCAGCTGTTTGTGAGACACAGCGAGAGGCAAAGAACCATCCACAGCAAGAACAGACAGACTCACAGTCAGGTTTAAGTGGGATTCGTGGGGCGGGGGTGAGATTTGGGCTATGGGTGTTAGTTACCAGATCAGTAGAGACATCTGTATGGAAGGGGTCATATGAATGTGGTCAAAGTTTTTTTTGGTTTTTGTACATGGTAAAACCTGTTTTTTCTACCCCCCTAAATGATCACTTTTTTTAAAATTTATGGTTAGACTCAATTTGACATTTTTAAAATGTGGATATTCAATTATGAAGCTGAAAGCTGAAATTTATCTGATGTTGAATAGCTGTCGAAGTCTATTTTGTTAGCCAGATCAGTTTTCTTTATAAAAAAAGTGTATAAAATTGAAGTATACTAAAACGTCATGGTTTTATTTTTTTTTTAACTATATATATATATATATATATATATATATATATATATATATATATATATATATAATATATACAAAATTAACCCAATTTTACAAGCTAAACACAACTTTCCTGTCTCCCGTCTTTGATTTCTTCTTATTATTTGTGAACTTTTTACTATCGCAGTACCCATACATTAAATCATTGAAAATCATACAAGCTTCAGAGTAAGAGACATTTCTGCCTTATTATCCTTCTCCTGCCCCTTGTGTTTGTAACTTCAGGGGCTGCGCTGTAAACTCAGAAACCATCCCTTGCTAATTCAGCACCGCAGTGATGGCAGTGCTTCAGATTACTGTACGTGACTCATATTGTGAGTACTGCATGTTCCCATGGTTTGTGCGTCACATTCGCTGCGCGGTGTGTTTTTGATTCTATTTTATTCAAGGGCAGAGACTCCTGCTGTTCTGTCCGAGAGACATATTTAGATGCTGACATGCTGAAGCAGATCAAGCTGCCCTCGTGTCGTCTTAATTCTCCGATCCAGCTGTAAATTCAAACACTCTTTGAACTGATGTGTAACAAAAATCTGTGTTCAAAAAAGAAACGCTCTTACTAGAACAATCAAAGCTTCACAAGTCCTAAAAACAAACAATATGCGTTTGTTTCTAACCGAGATGCTCGTAAAGTCCTTTCAGACACTCGTATTAAAGTGTTTGAGTTAAAATAATTTCATAACCCTTACCTGTTTTTTGCCCTTTTCATTACCTCCGTGTGTCTCAGTTGTGCAGTTTTGAAAGACACACATGTTTATAGAAAACCTGTATTTTTAGTTAAAACACATCTGGTGCTGCAGTCGGTTCACTTGAACTTCCTAGGTCATTTTACCTGCTGGGTCAAAGCATGTTACTGGCTGAAAGCACGTCAGTCAATCGGGGAAGCAGCTGATTGGTTAATGACAGGAAATAAGCTATTGGAAGTAGTGGAGACGGTTCCACTCTCCAGGTGAAAATGTCAAGGAAGTGCAGCATTATCTGAAATCATGGCTTTTTTTTTTAACCTAGTGTAAGTACCAGATGTTTTCTAGAACTGCCCATTTTTTTCATAACAAAAGGCGTGCTGGGGTAAGATTAATGGAAGTGTTTTGTTAATTACAAGCACTTAAAAAAACAGAGAAGCTCTGTCTCCTTGCAAAGAGTTATATTTAGTGTCTGTGTCAGGAATCATGCTAATTCCTGCAGTTGGCGGTGGTGTGAATTTCAAAAAGGTGGGGGGGATGCTGTTCATTTGAAATTAATCACAGAACTAGACTGGATCTGCCTGCCACTGACTGGAGCAGAGGAGATAAACACCTCTTTGTCTTTTTTGGGTTTTATTTTCCTGCCATTATATTCTCTGTAAACTTCCAGTCAAAAATGTACACGTCATTAACTTTCACAACATTAAGTACGTGCATTCTTGCCCACCTCGCAGACACATGAGACCTGTACTCAGTCTTGGGTTTCAAAAACTGCCTTGTTTAGGTATACTGTAATCTTGAAGTGGTCAGGTGCCAGGAGCTTGAACAATCGCACCCTGGTAAATCTGCACTGAATTAATGGATCGCACTTTTCCTCACAGTATTTGAGTCACACTTGGCCAAGGAGGGGACATTTTTATTTAACATCATAGTACTGAAACCCAGGACCGGGCTTTGTTCTTGTAAATCGATTTTGTAAAAATAAATACACAGATCACTGCGGCGTTTGCTACGGTACCAGCATTGGACAAAGGGTAAAAAAAATATATAGTTTCAAATGTCATAGACGGTGTCTAAAAATACCTTGTTTGTTTTCAAACACAGGCTTCGTGTACCCTAACCTTGGGTCACTGCCGCTCGCATTGCCCTGGATTTTACACACGTTGGTTTGTGCTGAAGGCACACCCTCATTTAAGTTAACCATCCCAGTTAATTTCTTACCAGCAAAAAAAAAAAAAAAGGAAACGTCGCGCGGTTGTGATTACAGAAAGTGTGATTTTATAGCACCATATAAGTAAATAAGTCCTGCATTTATCTTTACAGCACAGTGGAAAACAGAGGCCCATTCTTCTGAAGGAATTCCGTCAGGAATCCGATACGGGAATAATCAGTCTTCCCTGTGTTTGGCACAATCCTGGTCTTGCATTTACAGATTTGTTAGGTGATGGAGAAGTTCTATAAATAAATAAAAGGAAACTCGGGGAGCGTTTTAACTTTGACAGTTTTGGGTTTAGATTTTTGCAGACAATCTTGGTTTATTTGCCACACGTCACACAATAAATAAACGTTTTAACTAAACAAGTCTCTGGGGACCCCACCCTCTCCGGCCTGCCTTTACTAGATTAGGTTGTGTTTTGTTGTTGGTTCACCCGATGCAGAGGAAAATAAATGGAACAGCCCACGAGGGGTGGGGTGGGGCGGAATGGGAGAAAAAAGCAGTCTTCTGTGAAGCAAGGAGTGCCTTCGACAGGTCTTGCTTCCGTAGTCTTGGTTTTATTTGTGTCTTAACCGTTATGTTACATAATGTAAATGCCCATGAATAAATAAGGGCAGCGCGCATTAATAAAACCGGGACCTCTTTCCCCTTGACATGCTTGGCAGAGTCCATGCAAATGACTCATTCTCTATTGAATGCCAAATCCTCCACACAGCTGTCCTGCTGCTCTCTTCCCAGATTGCCATCTAGAGCTTGCTTGTATTGTATCATTGTTTTCTTTTTGCTTAGAGGAAAACTTTATTTTTTCCTCCCAGTGCATCATTAGCATAGTATTTGCGTCAACCTACTGATTAGAAAGAAAGGCTTCTGTAACTTGCCTATTACAGAAGAGAGGGCATATTTGAGGAAGAAGGAAAGTTTTATTTTAAAGGGGTTTATAACACTTTGTCAGTCTCTCTCTGTGCCTTCTCTGGTTGCCTGTGGTTTGCAGTGTGAGTTTCTATCCCAGTTCAAACTCCTGGCTCCTGATCATTTCAATATTAATAATAATAATACTAGACTTCATTGAGGGAGTTCTGAACCCCAGGACTGGGTGCAGCAGCAACAGCAGGGGCTAGTGTGAGTTTCTAACCCTGCTCAGACTCCTAGCTCCTGATCATTTCAATATTAATAATAATAATACTAGACTTCATTGAGGGGAGCGTTGAACCTCAGGACTGGGTGCAGCAGCAGCAGCAGCAGGGCTAGTGTGAGTTTCTAACCCTTCTCAGACTCCTGGCTCCTGATCATTTCCATATTAATAAGTCTCTCTAATGCCCCATCTTGTTGCCTCGGCAGTCGGGGTGCCGTCCCGGGAAGATCGTGCAGATGCGGGCGGAGTGCGGGGGCTCTGCATCAAATCCAGAGAGATCTTCCTGAGCCAGCCCATCCTGCTGGAGCTGGAGGCGCCACTCAAGATCTGCGGTGAGTGCGAGCCGGGGAGCGCAAAGCAACCGGGGTCCTCCAAAACAACCAGGGTCCTCCGCAGGGGGTGCAAACAAGGTCCTCAAACAACCAGGGTCCAAACAACGGGGTCCTCTAAACAACCGGGTCCTCCGCACAGGGGTGCAAACAAGGTCCTCCAAACAACCAGGGTCCTCCGCACAGGGGGTGCAAACAAGGTCCTCCAAACAACCAGGGTCCTCCAAACAACCGGGGTCCTCTGCAGAGGGGTGCAAACAAGGTCATCTAAACAACCAGGGTCCTCAGCACAGGGTCCATAACAAAAAAAACCATCCAATTGTAAACCACGAATCTGTTACACAGAGTTTCACCCAATGCCTCAGGGATGGAAGGAAGACTCCCAAATGCACAGCGGTTTGATCCACTCCTGGTTTTACTTGGACTAATAAAAACACACCTGAGCTTGTTACCTACGCACACTGGGGGCAAATCAAGCACAGAATAAAACCTGGGAATGGGTGAAACCGCTAGTCAACAGGAGTCTTATTTCCCATCCCTGTTCTCCCTCGGTGTTGAAAATGAAAAATTGCACATGACTTCGAGCATCCTGGCTGGGGGATCATCCTTCGGATGAGATGTAAAACCAAAATCCTAATGTAAGTGACTCTGCAGCAGCAGTTGTTGATGAAGCATAGTCCACCCTCTAGTCTCTAAGTCACTTTGGATAAAAGCATCTGAATGGATTAGCACCTAGTTATTTGCAGTTGAGTTACTGACCCTGTATCTTCCAAACCTTAATTCTGGAATGCTCTGCCTTCGTTTGTCAGGGAAGCTGGGACCGTTAAAGTTTTCAAGTCAAAACTAAAAACACACTTTTATAAAATGGTTTTCTTAGCTTAGTGGGTTTTAATGTAACTTTAAAATTGCTGCTTTTGTATTGTGTATACTGTTATTTAAATGGTCTGACTGTGGCAGTTGTACGCGTGACATGCTATACACATGTATTGTGGTTTGTTCTTTTTTTTGTCTGCTATGTAGTGTACAGTGCTTTGCGATACTTTTGTATAAAGCAGTATATCAATGCAATAAATAAATAATAAATAAATGAGTAAATGATCATGTTGGTGCCCCTCGCTCCTCAGGCGATATCCACGGGCAGTACACAGACCTGCTGCGGCTCTTCGAGTACGGCGGCTTCCCTCCTGAGGCCAACTACCTGTTCCTGGGAGACTACGTGGACCGAGGCAAGCAGTCCCTGGAGACCATCTGCCTGCTGCTGGCCTACAAGATCAAATACCCGAGAAACTTCTTCCTGCTGCTTGCAGGACCCACGAGTGTGCCTCCATCAACCGCATCTACACGGGTTCTCGATGAGTGTGAGTGGGAGAGGGATTTCTATATGTAAATAAGAGAGGTGTGGTAATGTCCTTCAAAATGTCCAAAGTATTATAATTTTTTGGTTGGGTTTGGTACTAATTCTCACCGTCTTTATTTAACAGGTAAGAGACGATTCAACATCAAGCTGTGGAAGACTTTCACCGACTGTTTCAACTGTCTGCCAATTGCTGCCATCGTCGACGAGAAGATCTTCTGCTGCCATGGAGGTGAGGGGGTGAGGGAGAGATTGATAGTAACAAGGTCACTGTGAGAAGGGGAATCTGTGGATTTTATTCCTCATCCCCCTTGCTTGGTTTGGGTCCAGAATATCTATCTATCTGTCTATCGCTATGGACAAAAGTTTTTCTTCACCTTCTAGAATTAACTCATTTTGCTTCGTAAAGTCGAATGAAACCTCCTGAATAATGTTACGTTAATGTCACTTGCAATAGGACCTCAGTTTTAGGTCTCACCCGAAGGACGGAGCACAAGGAGGTTCAGTGACTTGCTTAGGGTCACACACATAGCGAGTCAGTGGCTGGGATTGAACCTGCTGGAACCTCCTGGTAACAAGCCCCTTTCTTTAACCGCTGAACCACCAAGCCTGCGCTCCTTCTCTGATTCTCTCTCCTGTCTCTGCCCTGCAGGGCTGTCTCCCGATTTGCAGTCAATGGAGCAGATCCGTCGCATCATGAGGCCCACAGACGTGCCCGACACAGGTGAGCGCAATCGAAACACAGCAGCAGGGAAAACGAGGCTCGTCTGGGTCTGTAGGGTTACTGTCCAGTCTGAACCCCAGGACTGGTTGCAGCAGCAGCAGCAGGGCTAGTGTGAGTTTCTGTCTCTGCTCAAACTCTTGGCTCCTGATCATTTCAATATTAATAATAATAGACTTCATTGAGGGGAGTTTTCTGAACCTCAGGACTGGGTGCAGCAGCAGCAGCAGCAGGGCTAGTGTGAGTTTCTGTCTGTTCAAACTCCTTGTTCCTGATCATTTCAATGTTAATAATAATAGACTTCATTGAGGGGAGCTCTGAAGTGCACAGTAACTTGTATAGTGAATGGAGGTGCATGGCGTGGAGACTCTCACTGAAGTCAGATGTTGCTGCGCAGGCTTGCTGTGTGATCTGCTGTGGTCGGACCCTGACAAGGACGTGCAGGGCTGGGGGGAGAACGACCGCGGGGTCTCCTTCACCTTCGGGGCCGACGTGGTCAGCAAGTTCCTGAACCGCCACGACCTGGACCTCATCTGCAGAGCGCACCAGGTACTGAATAAACTAACACCACCCTCACTGAGACCTGGACCTCTGCAGAGCACACCAGGTACTGAATAAACTAACACCACACACACTGAGACCTGGACCTCATCTGCAGAGCACACCAGGTACTGAATAAACTAACACCACACACACTGAGACCTGGACCTCATCTGCAGAGCACACCAGGTACTGAGACCTGGACCTCTGCAGAGCACACCAGGTACTGGAAATAAATTTCACCTGAACCTCACACACTGCAGAGCACACCATGTAACGAACACAAGATACACACACTGCAGAGCGCACCAGGTACTGTATACAAACTGCGTCACACACACTCCCTCTCTTCTCTCAGGTTGTAGAAGACGGCTATGAGTTCTTTGCTAAGAGGCAGCTGGTCACCCTGTTCTCTGCTCCCAATTACTGCGGCGAGTTCGACAACGCTGGAGGGATGATGAGTGTAGATGAAACCCTTATGTGCTCCTTCCAGGTAACGAGGGCACTAGCTGTGAGACTGGCTTCACTAAGGCATACCAGCAAGGAGGCTGGGTGGTCCAGTGGTTAAAGAAAAGGGCTTGATACCAAGAGGTTCAAATCCCGACTCAGCCACTGAGTCACTGTGTGTGACCCTGAGCAAGTCACTGAACCTCCTTGTGCTCCGTCCTTTGGATGAGATGTAAAACAAACAAGGTTCTATTGGAAGTGACTCTGCAGCAGCAGTTGTTGATGATGCATAGTTCACCCCCTAGTCTCTAAGTCGCTTTGGATAAAAGCGTCTGCTAAATGACTAAATAATAACATACCAGCAATGGAGGATTCACTTTCTTGAAATCCATACTCAAGGGGACCATATTCTGGAGGGGTATTATTTTTACTCCATTTGTGGTTGTTGAGTGGTCCAGTGGTTAAAGAAAATGGCTTGTAACCAGGAGGTCCCCAGTTCAAATCCCAGCTCACTCACCGTGTGACCCTGAGCAAGTCACTTTAACCCTCTTGTGCTCCGTCTTTCGGGTGGGACATAGTTGTAAGTGACTCTGCAGCTGATGCATAGTTCACACACCCTAGTCTCTGAGTCGCCTTGGATAAAGGCATCTGCTAAATAAACTAATAATAATGTGGTAGGTCTTTTGGCCATAGATGTATGCTGCTTCATTTACAGGCTCATGCATACAGAGCAATAACACATCACAGTGCAGCAGCACTGGCAGTGGAAACATAGCTTAAAACCAGCACTGTGCCTGTTCCTTACAGATCCTGAAGCCGTCTGAGAAGAAAGCTAAGTACCAGTATGGAGGCATGAACTCTGGCAGACCCGTGACCCCGCCCGCACAGCCACGCCCCCAAAGAAACGGTGAAGGAGGAGGAGGGGGGACGCTGGCTCTCAGCGTTTACCAAACCAGATGCTGTCGAAATACAAACACGATGAAAAAAGAAAGTTTGCTTTTTTTTTTTTTTTTTTTTTTTTAAAACAGCTTTTTCTGTTAGTCACGTTCTGCTTTTATTATTGTTGTGTTTTTTCTCCTGCACTACAACTCAAAACCAGTCTCTAATTGCTTGTTTATAAAAAGGAAATATTTAAATTCACCAAGGATTTTTTTTTTTTCTGTTGCTAAATACAGAACATTAAACATCTGTTGCTTTTGAATTCTTATACAGTACAGCAACAATACTGTTTGTTACCTTTGTGTGGTGCTTTTGCTGAAACCGCTGCATTATGTGAAAGTTATTTCAAAGGGATGGTGACATGGGAGTGTGCATCACATAGATAAGAATGACTTGTAGTCTGAAACATCCTGATATAATTTACTTTTTTAATGTTTTTTGTGTATCTACATGACTTTTCTCTCTCTCCTTTTTTTGGTACACAGCGGTTTTCCTTTTTTTGAATTGTATATATACTTCTGTGAAAAATATTTGTGTGCTTAATAACCAGAACTTTTCCGTTTGCTTCAGTATCGAAGTTATTTTATTTTCGATGCAGCCCGATGCAGCCCAAAGCAGCCTCTCATTGTTAATTTGACTTTGAGTTGTTTCAAAATTGGAGGGGGGAAGGGTATGCAAGGACACTAACATTCTAGAAGGTCAAATTCTTTGGTACATTATGGGTAAAATCTCATTTTAAGTTATTAGTATATTTACTGTCGATGACTGTGTGGTCCAGTGGTTAAAAAAAAGGGCTTGTAACCAGGAGGTCCCCGGTTCAAACCCTGGCTCAGCCGCTGACTCATTGTGTGACCCTGAGCAAGTCACTTAATCTCCTTGTCCTCCGTCTTTCGGGTGAGACGTAGTTGTAAGTGACTCTGCAGCTGATGCATAGTTCACACACCCTAGTCTCTGTAAGTCGCCTTTGATAAAGGCGTCTGCTAAATAAACAAATAATAATAATAATATTGTAACAATATGAATGAATCCTAAACTAGAAAATGGCATTGATTTCCTTCAACCTGATTGGGCGATATCAAAAGTATACTAGGCTGAGACACACATCTATTAAAACCTGCATTGCAATAGATGTAATGCATATCAGATTTAACAAAGCTAGTGGCTTTAATTCAGGAGGCTGCATTACCTTTTCATGCCAGATGGATTGCTGTTGTACAACTGTCCTGGAATAACAATGCAACAGCACCACCTCCTGGGGAAAAAAACCTGTACTGCAGGATCCACCCCACATTGAAAAATAATTTGAAAGCGGTTTTAAAAAAAAAAAAAGCATGATTTAATTTTTTAAAAACATAACAAAAAATGTCACGACAAATGATTAAAAAGAGTAAAAGCACACACTACAAAAAAAAGAAAGAAAGGTTAAAATGCCTGGTATTTCCTCCCTGCTCTCTTGTACAGTTTAAAAGGTCTCAAAAGCTCATTGTCCAAAACTAAATGGCCCAATAACAATTAAACACAATTACAAATAATTAAGTATTAATAATGTATTAATTAAATTAAATAAATTGCTTGCACTGACCAGTTCATTCTAGCTTTAGATTTAATTAAACCTCTGTTGCTGCATGATGAATCATCCTCAACTCATCTCTTTTCTATGTTCTTGTAAAGCATATTGCTCTGTACCCAAGAAAAAAAATGTGTTATACAGGGCTGAAGAATGATTTGTGTTGCTCATGATTTTTCCAACTTCCATAAAAAACACACAAAAAAAAATAATAAATCAATCGTGAAATGCAGTAACGAACCATGGTAAACTAACCCTTATAAAACGTTTAGTAAAGCATAGGAGTAAACATTGAGATGTATGGTAAAACTGAAAATACACCATGCACACATGACATAGTAAACTTTTATAAAGGGACTATAACTTCTCTCAGCCCTATAAGTAAAACCATGTTGTTTTAGGGGGGTCTTATTATCCGTAACACAGGAAGTGAGGTTATAGCGCTTCAGCAAAGTAGGCAGGGTTCCAGGAACCAGAAAAGTTGAAATGACAAAAAAAAAAAATGAAAATGAAAAGCTTCGTTCTAAGCAATGCCCGTACCGTGTCAGACAACAAGAACGTCGATTTGAAACAGAACCGTTAAAAGAGAACAGAGAACAGGACATAAAAACAACAGCATTATTTTTGAATCTATACCGTTCACTTTGCATTCATGAGGAGTCTTTTCAATATATTACCGTTTCAAGAATTCATTCAAGTTTAGATCATTAAAACAGACCCACCAAATTCCTAACAGTCAAAATTCGGCTACTGTATCTAAACTAAAATAACCAAAAATGCATCTACAATTCCAAGGACACATTCTGGATTGTATATAAACCTGAAGTGAACTTTGAATACTAAGAACTGTACAATAATGGCACCCTATCCACAATAAATAATGTACGAGTTATTAGTAACTGTACTGGTACTGTAAGTCATACAGACTATCTAGCCTTAATAGACAGTATTTTTATATATAATTCCTTCGTCAGCAGCTTTCGAAATCCCTTTTAAAATAATTTTAAAAAAAGCAGGATTTTAACCGCTCGGGCAGTGGGAACATATGGGAAAATAAAACTTTATCAAATTCTTTGTTTTTCAAACAAATTAACAAATAAAAATTCTTTGGACATAAGAAAGTTAAGTCCCATTGCCCACATGGGGAAAAATTAATAAATTGCCCTTGTGAAAATACAGTGTCTTCTAGGACCCTTGTGTTCCCGTCAGAAAGTCTTCTAGTCCCATTGCCCTTGTGTTCCCGTCAGTACAGAGTCTTCTAGTCCCATTGCCCTTGTGTTCCCACAGTATAGTCTTCTTGTCCCATTGCAGAGTGTTCTAGTCCCATTGCTCTTGTGTTCCCCTCAGTACAGAGTCTTTGCACTGCTGCTGTAGTGCCCCGTCATGCCTGCAAGACCATTCTTCCTCTCTCTCTCTCTCTCTCCTCTCTCTCTCTCTCACCCTGCTCCCCCTCCCCTCTGGCAGCCCCCTACTCCTCCTCTCCCCGTATCTTGGGGTCTCGTTCACACCAGCTACGCAGAGGAAGGACAGAGCGGCCCCCAGCGACAGCCCCAGAGCCAGGAAGAACGTCATGAGAGCCCCAGCCGTCTCTGCATCCTGCGGCTTGACCAACCTGGGGGAATGGGGAGAGAGAGAGAGGGGTTAATGGGGCAAGCAGACTAAAGTTTGGAGTAACAGTCAAACTGACAATCGCTGTATAAAGGGGCCATATTTTAAATGAGCAACCTCTAAATAAGATAAAAAATGATAAAATTAGAGGGCTCCCGAGTGATGCATCTGGTAAGGTGCTCCGCTTGGAGTGCAGGATGTGCCCTCTGGCCTGGAGGTCACCCGGTTCGAGTCCAGGCTATTCCACTGCCGACCGTGGGAGATCCCAGGGGGCGGTGCACATTGGCGGCGTTGCCCAGGAGGGAGGATTAGGTCGGCCAGGGCGTCCTCGGCTCACCGCGCACCAGCGACCCCAGTGGTTTGACCGGGCACCTGCAGGCTTGCCTGTAAGCTACCCAGAGCTGCGTTGTCCTCCGACGCTGTAGCTCTGAGGTGGCTGCACGGTGAGTCTGCAGAGTGAAAAATCGGCTGTCGGCTGACCGGCACACGCCTCGGACAGCATGTGTTAGTCTTCGCCACTCCCGAGGTGGTAGCGGGTGAGCTGAGCCTAAATACAATTGGCCATTTCAAATTGGAGAAAAATAAATAAATAAATTATACAATCACAGATGATAACTTAATGTTTGGAATATTTTGTCACAAGACAAAATGAATTAGGGAGATGATGTATTCGTAACAACTATATAAATCAGAGAAGGAGACTCCTATTGCATAGACTTTCAAAATAATACTACTGCTACTCACTGTGGGGCGTAGGACATGGAGAGGCAGACGCAGTAGCCACTGCTGAGGGAGAACAGCAGCATGAGGAGAGCGAAGATGCTGTCGTGGGAAAACAGCACAGGCAGATAGGACCGCTCCTGCACATTGCACAGCATGAGCAGGGGAATGAACACCACGCGACAGCACACCAGCCCCGGGAACAGAGGGCTCTCCTTCCGGGGCTAGAGAGGGGGAGGAGGGGGAGAGAGAGAGACACGGTCAGTTTTGCTGGGGGAGGGGGGACACACACACACACACACACACACGGCCATACTGGCTGGCCAGTACGCAGAGATCTGTCACAGCCTGAGGGACACACAGTAAGCACGTCACACTACAATCCCGTCACAGGGCTGCAACGGAGAGGGTGGGAGAGAAAGGGAGGGTGAAAGAGGTTAGAGAGGGAAATGTTTTAGTAATGTTTAGTTCATATATACATGGCAGTTAACTGTTGTATTGCTTTGGCAATACTTGTAGTATAGTCATGCCAATAAAGCACATTTGAATTTGAGAGAGAGGTATGATTTAACTCACTGTGGTAGACCTACATAGAAGAGAAGTAAACAGCAATGGTTTTTCCTATGATGCTTTGACTCATTTACTGTCCCAGGTGTACCTTATTGGTGCAAAAGATATGCCTTGAAACAGGAAACCTGTACGTAATAAAACGGTATATACTTTATAAGAGAGTCCCATTGAAGCCCATGTTGATTGCATGGTCACGCTCCTAACGTTGTAAACGGAACTCTGTTCTAACAGGATCCGTTATAAGTGCAGCAGACCTGCATAATCAGATCAAGCAATGATTTTTTTTTGTATATATATTTGTATTTATATGAAGCTCACCCATCTCACAAAAGAGGTGACGGTTCTTCCAGCCCAGTCCATCACATTGAAGGCCAGGAAACAGCAGACTGGGGTGAAGTAGCGCTCTGCAAACACAAGGGGGAGGCGGGGAGGCGGTTAGAACAGGACAGACGGGGGGTCAAAGCAACGCTGGATTGGATTAGAGCATTTTACAGGGTTGGTTGGAATTCCAATTCCTTAAAAAGCAATTCATTTGAAGGACTTGGAATTGATTCATTCATTAAACTCGAATTTTATTAACTGCAAAGAAAGTTCAAGCTTTCTACCCATGCCTAGCAGCTCTGCGCTCTCGGAGGTGACTGATTGCACTCACCCCAGCCTCCTGCCCCCTGCCTCACACCACCCCAGCCCCAGCCCCCTACACACCCTGCACTCCCCCAGCCTCCTGCCCCTGCACTCACCCCAGCCTCCTGCCCCTGCACTCCCCCTGCACTCATCCCACCCCAGCCCCCTACACTCCACCCCTGCACTCACCCCAGCCCCCACTCACCCCTGCACCCATCCCAGCCCCTCAGCCTCCCCCCTACACTCACCCCAGCCCCTGCCCCTGCACTCACCCCTCACCCCCCAGCCTCCAGCCCCCCACACACCTCAGCCCCTGCACTCCAGCCCCAGCCCCCTACACTCACCTCTGCACCCCCCAGCCCCCCTGCACTCACCTCTGCACCCTCCCAGCCTCCTGCCCCCCAGCCTCCCAGCCCCTGCACTCACCCCAGCCCCCCTACACTCACCCCAGCCTCCTGTGTACACGGTCTTCACATCCACAGTTACTGCGGGGAACACAGACAGCGTGACGGTGAACACGAAGGTGATGCAGAAGGCCATGACCCGGATCTGCAGGAGCAAACACCACAGAGCACTGATACTCACACCTCTCAACACTTCATACTGTGTCTATATGTACACATGCATATGCATATTTATATATATATATATATATATATACACACACACACACACACACACTACAGCTATGGAGAGGATATGATGGTTCTAAGTGGGTAATACAAAAGCAATCACTAATCAATTGAAGACACAAAGATGGACTCCAGAGTTCTTTACTACTTTTCTCAGAGTAAACATTTACTTCTATTTACTCTTACCCTTACCCCAACCATTACCCTAACCCACTGCTCATGCTGATGGATTTATTCTTGTTTAACTGATTAAACATTCCCGTTGCTGTGGGGAGGGAGACTCACCTGCTTCAGCACATCCCACAGGGAGGATTTCTGCTTCCCGTCCTCCTGCAGGGCGGCGCTCTCTGAGGAAACAGGAGAGGGAACTCACAGGGGGCAAGAGAACTGTGATGTACAGCAAACAACACGGGGGCTTGAGAGAGGGGGAGAGGGGAGAGAGGGGGGAGGAGAGAGAGGGGAAGAGAGAGAGAGGGAAAGAGAAAGAGAAAACAGAGGGGGAAGAAAACAGAGAGGGGAAGAGAGAGACAGGGGGGACAGGGGGAAGAGAGAGACAGACAGAGACAGAGGGGGAAGAGAGACAGAGGGGGGACGAGAAACAGGGGGAAGAGACAGAGGGGGAAGAGAGAGACAGACAGAGAGAGGGGGAAGAGAGAGACAGACAGAGAGAGACAGACAGGAGAGAGAAGACAGACAGACAGGGAAGAGAGAGACAGAGAGAGGGGGAAGAGGGACAGAGAGAGAGA
This sequence comes from Huso huso, assembly GCA_036884735.1. NCBI lineage: Eukaryota > Metazoa > Chordata > Actinopteri > Acipenseriformes > Acipenseridae > Huso > Huso huso. The sequence continues at coordinate 15,426 of JAHFZB010000130.1, forward strand.
GAGACACAGACACAGACAGACAGACAGACAGACAGACAGACGGACAGACAGACAGAAATACTAGCCAGGCAAAAACATTGTTACTCACTGTAGCAGAGGGGCTGAATTAACTATATAGCTAGCTAACTTACCTCACCGACAAACCAACCCAACTAGCTTACCCATCCAACTAACCTACTAACCAACCCACTCAATTAAAGGGAATGCATGCGGCTACCTTTATTCAGCAGTGTGTCGTTGCTCTCCAGCTCATAGTTTATTTTCTGATTACTTTTATTCAAGTAGAACTGGGCAAACTCCTAGAGAGAGGAACAAAAGAAACAAAACAAACATCGACCAAGTCATTCACGTAGTCTACTGCGTGGTGCAGATATAAAAATGATTTCATAAATACTTATCTATGTCTAATATACAAGCAAGTAACCCAAAGATCTTCAACAGAAGAAACTGTGGTTCCAGTGACGCAAAACAAACGAGCTCCTATTGGAAGTGACTCTGCAGCAGCAGCAGTTGTTGATGAAGCATAGCTCACCCCTCTAGTCTCTAAGTTGCTTTGGATAAAAGTGTCTGCTAAATGACTCATTAATAACTATAAAACACTCACAGCAGTTTGATCCATTCCTGGTTTCACTAGGAGTTTAATAAGACACACCTGAGCTTTGTTAGCTAGACACACTGGGGCTAATCAAGCTGGTAGCAGTAAAACCTGGACTGGATCACACTGCTGTGCAATAGGAGTCTTATTCCCAGCCCTGCTACATTGCCTTAAAGTTGTGAATTGATTTTAAATAGCTAACTATCAATTAAAATGCTACTTCATTTTATTTCAGCGTTTCTAGGCTCCGATTCCCAGTGACGGGAAGGGTATGGAGAGGCACTGGGGTGGAGTGGCTCACCAGTTGAGGCAGGAGCAGGTAAGAAGCCACAGAGACCAGGGTTCCGACGCAGGGGGTGATGAAGTACCCCAGAGCGGCCGTCTCGGAGTCTGTCCCACCTGCACGGAAACAGAACACGGAGCAGCTCAGGGAAGATTCGGGTTCAATTCCAGTTGCTGTTGTGCAATTCGTATGTAACCTGCCATTGTAATGTAATTGTAATTGAGACTGTGCACACCAGGGTAATTGCAATTATACCAGAGATATAATTGATCAATAATAGTTCAATTATTAGTAAGATGCACCTGTGCAATAGGAGACTTAACTCCATCCCTGGTACATTGCCTTAAGGTTGTGAATTAATTAAAATAGCTGACTATCAATTAAAATGCTGCTTATTAAAATGTGAAGAAAATGTAATCCTATTTGTTCTGATAATGTTTGTTCGTGCATTGAGAATGCCAGAGCCCCTGTCCGCTTATTTAGCAGGATGCACGGATCTCAGGGTCATATCCTGGTTAAATAAATACATTTGAAATTTTAAAAAAACTTGAAAAGGCTATAAAAAAAAAGTGCAGAATCAGAAATCACACCAACGGGCGAAGCATCCTGTGCTGGCCTCCAGAGATCCTATCCTGGGTGTGTTTAGTAAAGGGCGACCCCAGGTGGCGGTGGCTGGTACTCACTGGAGAGAGCCAGCAACATGGCGAGGGCAGCGAAGGTCCCGGCCAGCCCCTGCCCGCTCATGAACAGGGTGCTGTACTTCTGCGGGAGCAAACCCACCAGCCCAAAGAGAGCCCTGGAGCACCGCACGAAGGCTAGCGAGAGAGAGAGTTACTGACAAGCAGGGGCGTAGCGATCCGCCTCGTTTGTAAACATTATATTCTAACCATGTTAAATCTTTCTCCCCAGGTCCCTGGGAGTCTTATTCCCAGCCCTGTAACATGTAAAGAAAGCCTCAAGATTCATCTGTCGCGCTGTCGCTGGAGCCCATTAGCCTGGTTAAACTCCCACTGTAACTGACACTGACTCACAACAGGAAGGTGCAGCTCTCATATATTACAGAACAGGCCCCACGCGACGCAGCAGCGGCCACAACTCACAGTTGATGAACCAGATGGTCGCCATGGTGACCGAGAAGAAGACTCCGGGCTCCATGGGGACCTTGACGAGGACGGCGGTGAGGATGAAGAAGAAGAGGATGAAGAGGAGGCTGCCAGCGATGCGCAGTCGCTCCGAGATCCTGAGAGAGAGAGAGAGAGAGAGAGAGAGAGAGAGACAGAGGTTTCCATTTGTTACATCGTATGTATTTTCTGTATTTGTGCCTGCGATTATTGCTGGGTTACTTGGAATAAATAGAGCAAACATGTTTATGTGGGGAGCGATTTATGTTACTCTTTAGTATAACTGTAATTAACTGCATTGTAATTGTAATTAATTGTAATTGAACAAAGTAGCACTGTAATTGTAATTGCTATTTCAGCAAACAATTCTGCTGTCATTGTGTTTATAATGAAGCCCAAGTCTGGCACCAGGTATAATTTTTTTTACAATGATAATGCAGGTTTGCTGTAGCATGTGTTTCTTTCAAAACTCCACTTCTGAGCCCTGCACAGTGAACGGATGTGGATGGCAGGGGAATTGCGTGGAGCTATTTCGTTAGCGGTCATCCCTTTGAGCCACTTGGTTTGGGGGGGGGGGGGTTAGGGAGTGCATTCTACAGTTTGCCCCCCCCGCCCACTCACAATTGGTACAGGAAGGAGTTGAGGAAGGTGAAGAGAAGCAGGGGAAGCTGGGATAGCAGAGTCATCCAGTTGTTGAAGTAGTATTCCGTGCGATTGACAGCGGTTCCGTTACCGGGGTCGGAATCATTCCAAGACTCCTCCCCTTTCAGACGATCGTTGAAATACTGCAGGAGAGAGAGAGAGAGAGAGAGAGAGAGAGAGAGAGGAGAGAGAGGAAGTTACAGTGTGAGCTACGCCTTTAATGGAACTACTGTCCCACAGCAGGTAGATCTGCATGGTCTATGGTCTATTGTCTTGATTTTTCCATGTGTATTGAACCCTAGGCCCACTTAACTATAAGACCCCCAATAGTGCTAGAAACACTAAAAGGAAACTAAAATATATTGAATGAAGGCATTTGTTCAGTTTCTTTTGAGCGTTTCTGAAACAGAAGTTGAAACAGAAGTTGAACTGAAGCATTGTGAAATTGTACCATGCGTACTTGTATCATGCTTTGAAACTAAACTGCTGACACTAGGATAGGGGAAATGCTGTACACACACACACACACACACACACACACACACACACACACACACACACACACACAGTATTGTAGTTTTAAAAAGCGCTATACAACTGCAAACATTATGAGAAGTACTGTCAGGGTAATGAACAAGGGTATCCACATTCTGCTACACCACTGGGTCCCAAACTTCCTTGGCTCATACCCCTCGATTGAGGACCCCCCCCCCACCCCTCCCCAGGGGGTCCCTGCCCCCAGTACCCTGTACCAGACTAGACTAGCAGTCATGAAGAAATTCCAGGAAGGAGGGTCCCGAGCCCCAGGATGAAGAAAATGATCGCGACCAGACAGCCCCTGGGAAAGAGAGAAAAACAGACACTGAGCTCAGTTCTTCCAAGCAGCTCTGTCAGAGCAATACAGGAGCTGCATGAATACCTTATCCGAAACACACTGCCCACGCTCCGCAACAGGCAGGGAAATGGGAATTGTAAATGACAGAACTGATCAATTACAGGCTGGGGTCCAGTGGTTAAAGAAAAAAAAAAGAGGGCTTGATACCAGGAGGTTCAAATCCCGGCTCAGCCACTGACTCACTGTGTGTGTGTGTGTGTGTGGGACCCTGAGCAAGCCACTGAACCTCCTTGTGCTCCGTCCTTCGGATGAGGCGAAAACAAAACGAGGTCCTATTGGAAGTGACTCTGCAGCAGCTGAGGTTTTAACTCTGTACTATTAACGACCCAATAGAGTTCTTACCGGTCTTTCACCCTATCCGGTCGATCCATGACGAATTCCAATCCGTGCGAGTTTCAAGGTTTTAAACGGGGGACCTGTGGACAGAGGTATAGTGAAGCCTATTAAAACATGTAAAACCATGGTAAACTACAGTAAATGTGTAGTAAAACATGGGGGGGAGGGGACTGCAAAATTACTGTGGTAATATTTTTATAAGGATTGTAGAATAGTTTTAATACAAATAATAATAAAAAAAACCCTACAGTTAACATTTGACACCATTATAATGTACAGCACCAAATAGTATCTCCAATTTCAATTATGTACACTAGTTCCGTACATAATCTAACCCTCAATGTTTGCATTATAGCACAAAGCGGCTTAGATTTAATGTGGAACGTTACAAAAAAAAAAAAACCCCCCCACCCCTAGACACAGTATGAAGTTTCATTACTTTTATTAACGTTTAGAAAAACAGCCTAATGCGTGTTGATGTTGCGTTCAGTCACCGTCACCCTAGCGATTTGTTCAGGCGTGTTTGGAATGCGGAGTGGAAAGAAAAATATGTTGTCCATAAGTAAACAAATAAATAATACCAAACTTCCGAAAACTTGGGTGGGGAAAAAAATGACTAGGAGGTAAATCATTCTAATACTCTAAGCACTAATTAGTTTGTTTCTCAGCTCGTAACTCAGTACAGAATTGAAGGAGGTAAACACACTGAGACAAGCTACGTTTGTCTTTACTCCAGTACGTAAAATGCGGTTTAACTTCTTTTGAATGCAGCCTTTGGGTACTCGACAACAATTCCGTCTAGAGTACCGCAATATTAATTAATACTTCAGAAAACCCGAGTATCACACGCACTTCATAGAGAACATGATGAACGCACGTATTTATTAGTTGATTAAAATGTATACTTACATTCATAAAACTCGCCTCGAAAAAAAAACAAACAAAACACGGAGTGCAGTAATTTACTTAAAAAGAACTCAAGAAATCCAACATGTTTTAATATTAAATCGTAGGGTAAACAAATAAATTACTAAGAACAAAACGCGTTAGCTTACGTGGTTATTAGTATCACTGGCGAATAACACGCTCTGCGGCTTCTCTTCCCGACAGAGATTCGTGTGTTCCCATTTCGAGTTTGCTCACACAGCACGTACTGCAACAACAGCACAGGTTGCGATGCAACAACACACACAAAGTCCGTCTATTACTAAGGCTATTTGAACCGAGTCTAGTAAGATTTATATTTGAAGTTGGCAACAACGAAGTTAACTCGTAACTCAACACACATCCGCGACCGCCCGTGTTGTGAGGGAGGGAGGAATAAATGAATCACAAACACAAACCCAGCTAGAACCGGTGTAGTGTCATTTTTCCTACCTTGTGCACTGCGCATGCCCGAAGCTTTCATTCCCTTGCAGTTTGGGAGAGGTTGTCAAATTTTGCTTCTACTGTTGAATAGCTAAATTTGTTTCATTATAATTATTCAGTGATCATGACTGCAAAGGTATTGGTTATTCGTGACTACCTTACCCATAAAATCTATCCTGAAGGTTACAAAAAAGCCAAAAAGCTACATTTCTGTCAAATGCTGCTTCCCTGCCTTATTTTACAGGATATTTTGACAGAAAATGAACAGCCATCAAATTCTGCTTACCTGCCCTAATTCACTGCTAAGGTAGGGAACAGCCATCCATGTTGTCCTCTTTTGAATGTTTATACTTTGAGACAACATTTTGGTGCAGGTAGTAAAATTTGGCAAGGTAGCAAAATGTGACAGTTAAATGCCATATTTTGCTACCGGTAGTAAAACTTGACGTTACACCTGTTTTGACATTTTTAAAACAGCCCGCTGGAGACTAATAATACGTTTCAGTGGCAATAAATCTAAAAAGTCCGTTCTGGTTCCATTGGAATCCTTGCTTGTCCGATTTTGCATTGGGAGGGAGGTCTGTTTGTGGAGGTTGTGATTGGTCAAGCGAGTCTGCAGTAGAGCCTAACACACTGTCGATATGGAAACACCCAAACTGCCGCTAGAATAACACAGCACACAGTGCAATTGGAGACAGCCTTCCATGAGTATAACCTTGACTTCTTGTCCCCATGTTATCCTCTCTGAAGACTTACCTCCCACTACAACCAATGCCAGCTCTGTAAGTCCAACACGAGAGCGCTCAGTATATTAAACAAACTCATTGTGTGACCCTGAGCAAGTCACTTAACCTCCTTGTGCTCCGTCTTTCGGGTGAGACGTAATTGTAAGTGACTCAGCAGCTGATGCATAGTTCACACACCCTAGTCTCTGTAAGTCGCCTTGGATAAAGGTGTCTGCTAAATAAACAAATAATAATAATAATCAACAGAACACTAGAAAATAAGAATTTGCAATGAAATGTTTAATCAAACTGTGATAAACCGGTATCCAGTTTAATGCGAAATATGTCAGTGTGGCGTACTGATGAGCAGACAGACAGAGACACTACCCTATATTCACAGACTCGGACATATAGAGTAGGCGCGCTAAGCCAGCCGCTCTGAGCAGCTCAGTTAAAGAACCCACGTCACGGTTTAGGACTATATAAAGAAGGATAGGAAAATTATGTCACAAGTGGGCGGAGTTAGTAAACAGTGGAGCATTTCTGGAGCCCGTCGAGCACTTTCACGGTGCACTCACAATGCCTTTAACGTATTCGCGCTTGCTCTGGGAAAATGTTTGACATAATCAAGCATTAATTCACATAAATAACAGCCAGTCACTTTACATTAACGACATTTTGTATTGTTATAAAAAATAAAAAAAAAAAACGGTATATCCTGGCGCTGCGACACAGCATCGCCGCAATGTATTCAGTACTGAGTGGGCTCCACAAATGGCGCCTGTAATTGAGCACCGAAGTGCATCACGGGATTGACTGTCCTATCCTTTATAATATAGTCCTAGCTTCACGGTAGGGCTGCCAACTAGCCCCATAATTCCGGGAGACTTTAAGACAGGTCCGATTTTTGAACTCCCCTCTCCAACCGCAAATGAACTGATTTTATTGAACGTGTAAAGCGAGTGTGAAATACTTGAACTGTCTCTAAAGGAGCTGAATTGTTGTGCTAACTACGAGTTACACCTGTGTCCGAGAATTACTATCCCGCGAGGACCAATCAATCAATCAGTCAATCAATCAGACCTCTGCAGCTCGCTGATTTGCTGTATTTGTCTGATTGGGGCGGGAACGGTGTGAAGCAGTACACAAATACTAAACAAATAGAAACTTAAACCACAAAGTTAAACGAGACTCTCTAAAATTGGATTTTGATAGATAATGTCTATGAAAATTTCAAGCGATCCAACTGGAGACAGAACCGCCACCGCAATTAAACACATTTATCGAAGCCGCTCACGCAATTCACGCTCACTTTACTTGTCGATTTAAAATCGATTCGTTTGTGGTTTAGAGGCGAGTTTAAAAACCTGACCTGGCTTAAAAAGTGTCCCGGAATTACGGGGCCAGTTGGCAATCCTACTCCACGGCGGCTCAGTTCTGCTCCCTCTGAGCAGCAGTTAACGCACACGCTGTCTACGCAAGCATTTAAAAAAGCTGATCCTCCAAAAAGGTAATGAAACTAACTTCCTTAAGTACTGCGGCACTTTGGTAGCGGCGTTTTCTTTAGTAGCCTACTGAAATTGTCTAGTAGTGTAGGCTAGTCTCTATTTTTAAGAGAAAAGAACCTCAATATATATATATAATTTAAAACCCCTGCAGTATTTGATCCACGTTTTTTCCTGTATATATGCAGGGCGATTCACAATTTGCGCAACAACGTTGTTTTTCAATTCTTGTGCACAGTACTCTGCTAACGGGAGTGACACTAAGCGGGTTGGGTTGCAATAAGGCTTATTTGAAGACCTGATTTCGTTGATTACATCCAACGTTTGCGTGTCGCAGTCCTCAAGTCACAACTGACTCAACGAAACACGCGGTTTTATTGACCTCAATATACAGAACTGCAGGTTGTAAGAACTGTAATGACCCGGACGGACAAAATAGGTCACAGTTTACCATGCCGCGCACATGTGTCGCTCGATTTACAATAGTACAAGGTGTTGGTAAAATTAAAACAGGTACGATAACAAAGCGAAATTATACCTGACATGCATTTGAACGCGGTGATATTAAGACACAGATCGACTACCAAGAGTAAGCGACTCAAAAAAACTGTTTTAAATGTTGTAATCGTGTGCCGTCTAGCGACGCAGGCCCCAAACAAAGGACCCGTTCATAATCCCACTGATTTAGACAGCAGACAGATTGTACACGGAACAGTTTAAATGCTATTCCATTATACATTCCGTAACTTAATAATATGATCAACACACCAGACAACTGAAGTATTAATAATATATCTCAAAGCGAGATGGCGGTTCATGATTTTTAAGAAGGAGTAAAACAATTAACTCACCGTATTAGCGTGTTATACATGATAGATCATTTTGTGGATAGATAGACAGATCCGTCGCTATGGTAAAAACAGTGCGAGAATGGAAAAGACCTTTCAGTGGAAAGAGACTCGGAAAAAACGTGCATGCCGCAGCGTGCGCCGGCTGGATTGGAGGCGGCTACGTTTTGCTTACGCACGAACGAGTCAAATGAATCGCCACACAAAGCAAGCAGGCGCACCCAAATCGGAAGTAAACTCAAACACAGGACATGAGGGCTAATGTATTTTGTGTGTGCATCTCTCTTTGTATATATACACACCCAGCACGGTTAACTGTGATAGTAATCAATCATAAAGAACACATTAAAATGTCATTATTTTCAGTTTTATGATGTCCTCCTGCAATTATGAAATGTTGCCTTGCTGTATAAACTTACACCTCTCCACAATGGGGATTGATGGAGTGTAAACACGCAGTAAATTATGACTCGCAGTCATAAATAATACACAGAGCAGGGAGCTATGATATTATAAGCTGGCCCTTCCACGCTTGGTCTTAACCTTGTTCTGAATTGTTTAATTGAACTTCTACCCAGTGGGTCATTCTATTTTTACAGTACATGGGCACGCTTTGGGTTGGATCGACCAACATGTCTTTATAATCAGTAAGCCAACAGCAAAACAAAATGAAACTTTATCTAAGGCGGCAGCTCACTAGATCAGGGCTCCCGAACCCCGCTCCTCGGTGGACCCCCCTGTGTCTGCTGGTTTTCATTCCATCTGAGCTACCAGTTACTGAACTCGACCCTTCATTGAACTAATAATGTTCTCAATTAGACCCTTTCATTGTTCTCCGCTCCTAGAAAGTTGCAGATTTCAAGTTACGTATGCAATGTTATAGTTAACTGCGGCTACTTAGAGCCGAGGTCACAAAGCATAACGGGGCAGTGGCGCCCACGTTAGACGTGTCTTCTGAAGGACAGCGCGGCACATCGAGTAATTCTGCAAGAAGTTTCCTTAAATACGAATATGAAACGGCGTAATTTACCGGTAGCAGCATATATATATATATATATATATATATATATATATATATATATATATAGATATATAGAGATATATATATATATAGAGAGAGAGAGAGAGAGAGAGAGAGAGAGAGAGAGAGAGAGAATGGTATACAGTATTGTAGCTTCAGCCACATACAGAAAACACAGGACCGTGCAAAACAGTCTAGCCTCCTACAATATCGCAGTATACTGTGGTGTGTTTGGTACAGTGCCACTGTATTTGTATATGAGCAATTGCGATGTATTCATCATTACGTATTGTTATTACAAAAGCTGTGAAAAACAAATTTAGAAAACTTACCGGCTAAATGGCGCTCTTAATGATGCAACAGATTACTATTGTCTTGTGTGTGTGTGTGTGTGTGAGCTTCCCGATTTATTTAGTTTCTTGGCGCGTTTTTTTTTTTTTTTTTCCTAATAGGAAGGTGTATCGGTAATGGGAGTACACAGTGGGGTAGAATTACCTCAAATACAAAATTCTTTTTTTTTTTTTTTTAATGAAAGCAAACTTAATATACCACACTTAAAATAATAGCAAGCATACAGCTCCGATGCGATTGCGTGTGCTCAATTGACAGTTTGATTTAGCTTAGTAACATAGTGTGCAGTTCTGACCCGCAGCTGCAAAGAATGAATAAATTAGGGCGTGGTCACCGAATGAGAGGACGCGCCAGGTAGACTCTCAGCCTATCACAGTCGTCCTTTTGGCAACAGACCCGTGTGTCATTCGTCTACCTGAAGCACAGTAAGAATGAACCACAGCAGCGGATGTTATTATTTTCACAGATTAGAATATTTGGGTGTTTTTTTTTTTCGTGGCGAAATATTTCAGCAAAATTATCCATCTGGCAATCTGCTTGTTTGTCATTGAGTGAATTTTTATTAACACATATTTCACTTTGTTTTAATTACTATTAATAAGATAACTAAATAAATTATTTGATTCGGATGCTCGAAGCACGCTTAAATATCGTTTTTGTACGATTTGGTGTGGTCTATGACATAGCCCAATATGTTAATCGGCCCGTGATAAATTGTAAGAACCAATTTTTAAGGTGTAGTTAAATTACAAGGCTCGCAAGAAAACTACTTTTGAGTCTTACAATCGTCCATTAATCTGTTTATTGCTGGTTGAATGAACTGAGAAACCAGATACATGATGTTAGAAAAAATATATACGCATAGAGAGAGAGACACACACACACACAAAACAAAGGGTGTTTACTGGTTTTTCGCGTCACAGAGAACACTGCTGTAGTGGTTCGGTCTTTTCCGCCGCCTGACAAAAGGGCAGCCGAGAAGAGCCGACGTGTGCCGGATTGACCAAACGCACAGAAACACACACTGCCACGTCAGAGCCCGCTGTCTGTGTAAGCAGCACACCTCGGCATCTTCAGTGGCTTAGTGGGAATGCAGTGGTGACCACGCTGGTATGATTAACAACTCAAGGGGTAGGATAGCAGGCACAGGTTAAACAGAAGGTCCCCAGACTGTACAGAAAGCAGGATAGCAAACTGCGGGCGCATATACAACGTAAACGGGGATCGTTATGGGGTGTTTTTCGCTGAATGTCGGGGTGCTGCTGTGCGTTCTGCTGCACGAGTATGGGGTGCACGGCATCTCATTCTACTTGCCTCCCCGCGCGAGGAAATGCTTGAGGGAAGAGATCCGCAAAGACGTTTTGGTCACGGGGCAATACGAGGTCGCGGAAGTGCATGACGTCGTCACCAATTTAAAGGTAAGTGACTACAAAATTTTTTAATTCGTAAGCATACGTCACTGGAGTGGAAGCGCATTCCAAAATGTTGCTTACGCCTTACCGCGCGTGTCTTAATTGATAATAACAGACAGTGCATGCGTTTTGGTGGTATTAACTGCTTTGAAATGACTTCCACACCGTGTAGAATAAAATGAAATGATATGGCTTGTGTAAGAATAGACACAACGCCAAGCAGGCGCATTTGAGTCGAGTGTGCGGTACAGAATTTAACACGTGGAGAGTTCGGCCACGAATTTTTATTGTTATTTTTTAGAAATGTGAAAACGGTTTGTGTGAACTCTGAGTTTGAGAAGTTGCCCTGCCAAAACTTTGAAAAAACAAAACAAAACAAAAAACATGAATGAATTATAAATAGATACATAGACATGAAACTTAACATGGTGTAATTGTGCACCCAGTGACTGAATGGGATATACTGTACTACTGCTAATCATCATCATCATCATCTCATCATCATCATCATCATCATCATCATCATCATCATCATCATCATCATCATCATCATCATCATCATCATCATGGGTATTTGTATAGTTCTGTTATGTGGTTGGTGGCGGTGGTTAGTTAGCTGTTGCCTCACAGCGCCATGGTCCTGGGATCGAATCCGGCCAAGGGTACTGTTTGTGTGGAGTTTGCATGTTCTCCCCGTGTTCGCGTGGGTTTTCTCCCACAGTCCAATGACATGCTGTCTAGGTTGATTGGTCATTCTAAATTGCCCTCTGTGTGTATGCCGGGTTAGGCTCCGGCTCACCGCGACCCTGTAAAGGCGAGTAAGCGGTTAATGATAATGGATGGATGTTATGGGGTTGGTTTGGTATTTGCCCAAGATGACGTCATCCTAATTAGCAGGTACACGACCACAAACATACAGAACACGGCAGTTTAATTAGATATGACGTACAGACAGACAGGTAGATAGATAAATCGTTTTGTTTTTGACAGGATACATGTAACACGTTCTCAGTCATCAACAACAGATGCAATATTTAAACACAAAGTGGGCGCATTAACAGGGTAACATTTTCTATTGCGTGTTGGATCGCTGGTAGTTTTACTGCGCGGTCTGGAATCTCTCACGGAGGAGCGATTCGGGGTCGCTCGGCGGGGTCACGCTGAGACGGAGGCAGGGTACCGACGCAAGGAAAGCAAACCTAAAAACGTGCTTGTTTGTCTCTTCACCCAGGTAACGGACAGCGCGGAGCATACCCTGTATAAGAAGGACAACGCACAGAAAGGGAAGTTCGCCTTCTCGACCGATAACTTTGACGAGTTTGACATCTGCTTTGAGAGCGTGGTGCCGGCCGGTAAGAGCAACAGCACTGGAGACTAACCGTTTAAAAAAAAAATACAATTTAAAAATACATTTACACAAAGAGGTGTTAAGTGTTACATTTAGTTTGCCGTGTTTATTTCTCTTTATCGCTATTCTTTACAATGCTTACCTCTGCTTTACCATGCTTTCACTGTGCTTTATTACACGTTGCTGTGTTTTTACCATGGTGCTTTAAACTTTTTTTTACCATGCTTTCACTGTGCTTTAAACCATGGGAAACTTTTCTCTTTTTGACATCTATTTCATATTTATTCTACTCGATTCTATGCAGTACTCTGGAAATTCATCTCTGCAGTTCAGTAGGCTTCTAGAGTTTTCTTCATTAATTATTTATACTGAAGCATCGAATGCTATTGACAATGCCTATACTATTATTATTATTATTATTATTATTATTATTATTATTATTATTATTGTTATTGTTATTTATTTCTTAGAAGATGCCCTTATCCAGGGCGACTTACAATTGTTACAAGATATCACATTATTTTTTTACACATTATTTTTACATACAATTCCCCATTTTATACAGTTGGGTTTTTACTGGAGCAATCTAGGTAAAGTACCTTGCTCAAGGGTACAGCAGCAGTCTCCCCCACCTGGGATTGAACCCTCCAGAGCCCTAACCACTACTCCACACTAGCCAGATCTACGGTCTCTACAACAGCAGGGAGATGCAGCTTCTATGTATCGTGTCTATGTATTTGTCCAGCCGTGTGAGATTTGATAACAGTGGTTTCTTTTTTCTTCTAGGCTTTGAGGGGGTCACCGAACAGCTGATCGTTCTAAACATCAAACACGGTACTGAAGCCAAGAACTATGAAAACGTGAGTACTACACCCATCCACATGGCCACGTTTGGAAACAGAGAGAGAGCTTATATCTGTCCATCTAGACTCTATTCAAGAGAGATTCACTGCACCAGGGATGTATACAAGACTCCTCTTGAACAGCAGTTTCACCCATTCCAGGTATTACTACTACAAGCTTGATTAGCCCCCAGTGTCTAGGTAACAAGCTCAGGTGCGTCTTAAACTCGTACCAGAACCAGGAATGGATCAAACTGCTATTCAGTGGGAGTCTTATTTCCATCCCTGCTGCACTGTTGTGTGGTTGCTCACTAACCTCTCTGTCTGTGTGTGTCTCAGATTGCCAAGGCAGAGAAGCTAAAGCCTCTGGAGGTGAAGCTGAGACAGATGGAGGATCTCTCAGAGTCCATCGCCAAAGAGCTGAGCTACATGAAGAGCAACGCTGAGCACCGCAGCAACACCAATGGTATGTGTAGAGAGAGAGAGAGAGAGACGGACAGACAGACAGAGAGAGTACAGCTTGGTCTCCAAGGAGAGTCAGGATCTAACAGGATCAAATACTTCATGAAGAATAAAAAGGAAACTGAAAACTCACTTAAGTTACAATTTTCAGTTGCTGCTGTAGTTGAAGCTGTAATAGACAAAGCTATGAAACTTGACAGAGACATGTGGACTTATGCTTTCAGCTCAGTTAGGGCAGGTATGTTTAGTGCTTAAAAAATAAAATTATAGAGAGAGAGAGAGAGAGAGAGAGAGAGTTTGAGAAAAAAAAAACTGCTGTGTACCAAAAATGATCAATAAGAAAAAAAAAAAAAAAAAAGAAAAGGATATTTCAGGTACTTAAAAAGGTAGAATAATTGATTACAAATCAATAATCAGGACGTTTCGGACTACAAGTCCTTCATCGGCTGAATACAAAAAAACCAGTGCTTTAGAAGTTGATAAAAAAAAAAAAAAAAAAAGTAGTCTTTTAAACAAAATTCCAGAATGTTGATGATGATTATATATATATTATTATTATTAAACTTACATTTTATTTTAATACATAAATATATATATATATATATATATATATATATATATATATATATATATATATATATATATATATATATATATATATATATATATATATATATATATATATATGTGAACATAATTTAGATCTTTTATTTAGCATAATATAATCAAAAGAAACATTATGTAATCATAAGAAATTCCACAACGAGAAAAATCCTGTGGTGCCAGCCTGGTCCATTAACACTCAGGAGAGGAAAGAAGCACTGCTGAAAAAGTGGCTCCATGTTCCCTCGGCTTAACGCTTACCTGCCCTGTTGTTTGGTTCCGCGCTTGTGGAGCTGACCTGTGCCAATGCTTGCCTTGCAGAGTCTACCAGTTCCCGGGTGCTGGGGTTCAGCCTCCTCTCCATGCTGTGTCTGGTCAGCCTGGCTGTCTGGCAGGTGTTTTACCTGCGACGATTCTTCAAGTCCAAGAGGCTGATTGAGTGAGGAGGGGCTCTCCACGCTGCTGCCCTTACAAAAGCACACCACAGTCGAGGCATTGCCACATGTAATAATACAGAGAAATAAGACTCCCGTTGCTCAGCCCGAGGTTCAAATCCCCGCTCAGCCACCGACTCGCTGTGCGTGACCCTGAACAAGTCACTGATCTGAAGGACGGAGCACAAGGAGGTTGAGAATTAAAACCAAGGTCCTTTTGTACATGACTCTGCAGCAGCAGTTAATGCATAGTTCACCTCCTAGTCTCCAAGTCACTTTTGATAAAAGCCATTTAAAAGCGGGTTGATCCATTCCTGGCTGTCGTATGAGTTTTAAAAAAAAAAGACACACCTGAGCTTGTTACCTGAACACTGGGGCTAATCAAGCTCGTTTTTGAACCAGGAATGGATTGAACTGCTATGCAACGGGAGTCTTATTTCCTTCTCTGGATTAGTCTGGTGGCTCTTCGCTGGACTCCCTCCAGGGCTACGATGTCCATTTGGTGCTGTGGTGACCAGAACTGGACACAGTATTCTCAGTGCGGGCTCACCAGTCCATTATACACCCTCATCATGACCTCCTTGGATCTCCAACCTCGGTCCCAGGGGACCCGTGTCTGCTGTCCAACAGCGATGAGTCAATTAAAACCCAAAGGTCTGTCTCTTGGGGGGGTCTGTTCTAGTTCTACACCCAAAGTTCTTTGCTACTTGCATACTTCCCGTTTCCAGAAGTAATCCACAGGACAGGAGTTATTTTGTAAGATGTAATTTTATCTCTGTACATGTTAATAAAAGCCAACCGCCTAGGACAAAGCAAGCCGAACCATATAAATAAAACATACAAAAAACAATTTGAACTGTACAAACACTCATATACATTGCACTGTGCAGTCATCTACAGGGGCTTGATATTAGATTTGGTCTCCTGGCCAAAAGTTTTGCATCACCCTACAGAATGAACTAATTTAGCTTCATGAAGTCGAATGAAACCTGCTGAATAAGGTTACGTTAACATCTTGAATTGCACACCGCTTTGTAGTTTTCTCATATACTTAACGGAAAACTGACAAATTTAAGAAATGTAACATTGCAGTATCGATTTCTTGACTACATGTTAAATCTAAAAATTGTTTTTTAAATCATGTCTCAATCCTAAAATTCTAGGTGATACAAAACTTTTGTCCATAGCTGTATGTTAGAGAAAACTGAAAAAACACAACTTTGGGGGCCAGCAGGTTAGATCATGAGGAGCCCCCTGTGATTAACACATTGAACCCTTACAGGTGACCAGTCCAGGGAGAGCTTAAGTTGGAATGAAAGACAGAAGCCCCCGCGATCCTCGAGGACTGGAGTTTGACACCCCTGGTTCAGTGTGATCATTTCAGTAAAACATTCAACAAGGTGGCAACAAAGTAACAGTTTGTATTGAACACAACAAATGAACTGCAGGTTCCTCTGAGAGGTGGTGTTGATCCCTGAGGGTGGAATTCAGCTGGAGAGATGCCCAGGGTCTCAGCTCACCACGATCCCCTCGCTGACCGGCATGTTTATATGTGCAGTGAGCAAGGGGGCGGTCTTCCCCTCCCGGAGAACAAACACCTGCAATCAAACAGCACAACCACATTAGAGTGTCCCATAGCAAAAGCATAGCAAAGTGTGACTGGATAGTGAGAGGCTGGTAAAGCAGAGAGGTGTGGTAAAGCATGGGCAAGCACTGTAAAGCACAGAGAGGTGTGGAAACATTGTGGTGGTAAAGCATAGGGAAGCATTGTAAAGCACAGAGAGGTCTGGTAAAGCATAGGCATTGTAAAGCACAGAGAGGTCTGGTAAAGCATAGGCAAGCACTGTAAAGCACAGAGAGGTCTGGTAAAAGCACAGGGGAAGCATTGTAAAACAGAGGTCTGGTCTGGTAGGGAAGCATTGTAAAACACAGAGAGGTCTGGTAAAGCATAGGGAAGCATTGTAAAGCAAGAGGGGCTGGTACACTGTAAAGATAGGAAGGTAAAACACAGAGAGGTATGTTAAAGCATTGTAAAGCATGTTAAAAAACAAAGTGTGTGACATACAGACAGTATATAGGAGACAGCCCTGTGGGTATAACATGGGCTGCCCCTCACATTTACTGTATCATATAAATGCTGCATCTCCCTGTTGCAAGCCCACTGCAGTGATTTTAACGGAGGGGTGTAACCTTACCTTGATGATATCTGAAATGCCCTTGTCACTGAGACACTCCACAAAGGTGTCAATGGGGTAGTTCAGTCCTGGCACCAGCATTGGAATCTGCAAGGAGACAATGGAAAGAACACAGGGTTCAATTAAGAAATACACCTACTGCATAGCAGCTTCACCTATTCCAGGTTATAAAACAAGCTTGCTTAGCCCCAGTGTGTATAGGTAACACGCTCAGGTGTGTCTTGTTAAACTGCTAGTAAAACCAGGAATGGATCAAACTCCTATTGCACAGTGGTTTGATCCATTCCTGCTTGTCACTACACACACGGTGGCAAATCAAGCTGGTAGTAAAACCAGGAATGGATCACAGCGTGCAATGGGAGTCCTGTGCTGTTCCTGACCTTGAAGAAGGCTGTCTTCATGGAGTACAGGCTCTGATCGTACAGGAAGCTGATGCAGAGGTTCATTGCCGGCCGGCACGCGGAGGTGTTCTGGATGTTCAGGGTGAGCTTGAAGGAAGGCCCGAGACCCTGGACCTGCAATAACAGCAGCTTTCGAAATGTCACATGTTTCCATTTGAGTCAGTTTTTCAGTTAAGTAGATGGGGGGTAGGGGTGGGGGGACTACAAAGCATTATGCAATTCAATATGTCAACGTAACATTATTATTCAGCAGGTTTCAAATTAGTTAATTCAAAATTAGTTAATGCAAAACTTTTGGCCAGAGCCGTAGGTGTCAGCGTTGTGGAGCTGTGTGTGCGTGTCAGCGTTGTGTGTGCGTGTCGACTCACCACAGCGTTCATTCTGAGAGGCTCCGAGACGCTGGAGGACATGGGGGACAGGCTGGACTCCAGAACCTTGACGTAGGCCCGGGCAGCGTTCAGTCTGAGGCGATACAGATCCATCTGGAACGCTCTGTGCATCCCTGACACAGAAACACAGTCACTCATTCATTCATTCATTCATTCATTCACTCTACAACCCGTTCCGGATTCATTCTCCCTTCAGACGATGTAAAACCGAGGTCCTATTGTAAGTGACTCTGCAGCAGCAGTTGTGATACATAGTTCACCCCAGCTAGTCTCTAAGTTGCTTTGGATAAAAGCGTCTGCTAAAATGACTAATTCGTAATAATAATACCCTTTTCTAGATTTTCCACTCTTACCGGTTGCATCATCATGGTTTGGTACCTTTCAATACGTCCTTTTCCAAAATGTGGCCCAATAAAGAAGTCTCATGTGATGTGATGTTTTTGTTTTGACATATTAAATCGTCAAGTACTTAAAGTAATTCAAAGTAGTTAACCATGCATTGTTTGATATGATTATGTTTACTCGGTTTCCATTTTTAGAAGCCGTTATTAATAATCACTAAACACATAAGATGCTCTGCAGATATCAGATTTTTTTTTTGGCACAGTCCTGCAGATTTGGACTGCCTCTAGTGACCAGTGTGGTCTCTCTAAGCTCCGGATGCCAGTGAAAGCCACGTCTTGTGTTCCGTACCCACTGCGTTCTCCCGCTCCCTCAGGGTCTGGTCGACGTACAGCTTGGTCTTCTTGGGCACGTTCAGCTTGATGCTCTGAGCCATGGGGGGTCCCGGAGTGGAGTCTTTCTCGTCGAACACCGCAGTGCGCTTCAGGATTTTAATAACGAGACCGCCGCCTAGAAAACAGAAAAAAATAAGAAACATTTACTAAAAGGTGTAGAAAGACAGGCCAGGCTTAAGATTGAAATCCGTTCTTGATTGGGGCTGGGGTATTGAGAACAAGCAACAGCTCAAAGAGAATGTTTTGTGTCTTCCGAAGAACGTAGCACAGTTTTACATCGGCCTGTCTTTCTGCATGTTATAACAAGAGAATCCTTACTAGTGCTGCACAAACTGATTAATCGATGGTCCGGATCAAGCTGTGCACAGGTGAGGGTCGCTGGTGTCGATCGGGCTGATTAACCGCTCAGAGTGAAACAAAGAAACAGCTGCTTGGGTTTGTGTGGATCACCGTTCTCCACAGAGTCTAAGAAAATCAGCAAATCACAAACCCAAGCAGCTGTTCCTTCACTCATTTCACTCTGAATGGTAAACCAGCCCGATCGACACCAGCGACCCTCACCTGACTGTCAGCACCTGCTTTCTGTGGAGCGCTCCATCCCAATAATCGTGCAGCTTTACACCTTACACAGCATATTACTTTATAATACAGCACAAAAATGAAGACTGCACTCAAAACCATTTTAACTTCAGAGCATATGTTCTATGCAGGGATTGATAAGAAATCTGATCAACTCTTTCACAGTACGTGGTTTTTTAATCTTGCCTGAAGGTTTACCTTTCGTTGTCATGATAAGTGTCCCATCCTCACGCCCGTATCGCCCAAAGCAAATGCTGGTCACCACATCCTGGAGCAGAAATTATTATTATTAGTCATTTAGCAGGCGTTTTTATTCAGAGTGACTAGGGAGTGAACTATGCATCACAACTGCTGCTGCAGAGTCACATCCAATAGGACCTAGTTTGTTTTACGTCTCATCCGAAGCACAAGGAGGTTAAGTGACTTGCTTAGAGTCACACACAGTTAGTCAGTGGCTGTGCTGGGATTTGAACCCGGGAACCTCCTTTCTTAATTATGCCTCAATCCTAAAATGGTAAAGTTTCCTGCCTGTGCTAATAACACTGAATGCTGTAGTCAATGCATGCTGTATCCAGTCTGGCTGTTTATAAATGGAAACGCTGTTGGTATTCCCTGAGTTACCGGGCTCTTGACGATGTTGACCAGGTTTTTTTCGCGGTACACGTGGACCTCGCTGTTGGCCAGTCCCACCAGCACGGCTTGGTAGCCCCTGGTTTTGTGGTCCATGACTCCCATTGTGGTGATAGGAGCCGGCAGAAAGGCAGTCCACAGCTTCTTACCCTGAGAGACACACAGGAACAGCGCAGCTGTGACCATGAACATTATTATTACTGAGTCGTGTAGCAGATGCTGCAGAATCACTTACAACAGGACCTTGTTCGTTTTACGTCTCATCCAAAGGACGGAGCACAATGGTTCAACGTTTCACTATGTGTAAATGTTGTATACACTGTACGGTTTATACTGCCTTACAGTTTACCACAGTAAAAGCTCAATAAAGCACATTAAAAAGCACAGGTGAGCATGGTAAAGAACAGTGAGTTATGGTAAAGCATATTAAAAAGCATGGCAGAGCAAGGTAAACTATGGTAAATGTATAGTGGGAAATCACCTGACAATTGCAAAAATACAGTGAATAAAAGTGGTAAACTTTTTTTTTTTATTTAGTGTGTCCAAATAATTAGTTTTCCCCCCAATTTTCTCCAATCCCACGACCAAGCCAGCTTCCTCTTCTACACCCAGGAACTCGAGCGAGGATGTCAGCGAGCTACTGACCCCTGGAGGACAAAGGCCAGCCCTGCAGGTGTCTGCTCTGAGCTCAAAGGGCGCCTGGCCAGCAGGGTTCGCTGTAGCGCGATGAGGAGAAACAGCCTCTGCCGTTTTTACCTCCCTAACCCATGGGAACGCCTGAGCCAATGCGATGCTCCCTTCGGAGTTCCCAGCAAAGACCGGCGACTTCTCACAGCCAGGACTCAAACCCTGCGCACCACGTGGCTGAGCCACTCTGGGAGGTTTACCTTATTTAGAGTAAGTAGTAACAGTGAAAGAATGGATTTAGGAGTTCCTTTTTTTTTGGGCTGGATTAGCACTTGCCTTGCACCACCCAATGTTAAACATCAGGAAGGTAGTCAGAGATTCGTGTTAATCTGATTGGGTGAAAACTAGCCGTTAGTATTACTGCATAATCTACACGCATTTCCTCACACAGGTTTCAATTGCGGTGGTTTACTATGCATTCAAAATACTATTAAAAAAAGGATTTTTGAAACCCTAACCCTGCAGAATCCTGATAACAGCAGAAGCGTGGGGTTGGGGATGCTCGTATTCTTCTGAGTGTATCCTCGCAGTGATTCCTGAGTGCAGCCCACCACAATGTTCTTATTCACCCGGACCAGCCCTACAGGCTGGGAGGACAGCTCAATGCAGTACTTGGGTTTCTTGGAGTCCCTGCAAAGTATTTTACAGTTACACACTTATCCAAAGACTAGGAGGTGAGCATCAACAGCTGCTGTTGCAGAGTCACTTCCAATAGGACCTTGTGTGTTTTACGTCTCATTCGAATGACGGAGCACATAACTTGCTCAGGGTCACGCACTGTGAGTCAGTGGCTGAGCTGGGATTTGAACCTCCTGGTATCAAAAACCCTTTCTTTAACCGCTGGACCAGCAAGCGTCATCTAGAACAGCTGCATTATAAACAATGCCCCTTTTAAACTACAGCTCTGGCCAAAAGTTTTGCATCACGCTATAAAATGAACACATTTATAAAGTCGAATGAAACCTGCTGAATAATGTTAGGTTAACATATCGAATCACATAGCACTGTGTAGTTTCCCCCATATACTTAACGAAAAACCGACAAAAAAAGTAACATGAAAATAATCTGTTTCAAAGTTAATTTGTTTTGGCTAGTTTCACTGTGTGCAAAAAACTTAAAAAAAAAAAAAAAAAAAAAATCTCTCGTCCCTGAACAATTAATAATTTTGTGCGCTCCCCTCTCACCTGCGCAGGATGTAGATGTTCCCATTCCTGCAGGCGACTGTGACCCTGAACTCCACGTCGAACTGCCCGGTCACATCCATGAACGCGGGAGCACTGGGCAGGCTCATCTGCAGCAGGGGAGAGAAGAAGGAGGGTTCAAAATCTCAGCAATTGAAACCTGTGTGAGGAAATGCATGTCGGATACTGATGACGATTAGTGCTAATCTTGGACTGCCTGGTCTGGGTTTAGGGGTCAGTAAAATCAGTCGAAAGTGGTAGATTATGCAGTAATACCAACACAGTGGAGTTATTTTACATTTAGCAGATGCTTTTATTCAAATCGACTAGGGGGGTGAACTATGCATCATCAACAACCGCTGCTGCTGCTGCAGAGTCACTTCCAATAGGACCTTGTTTGTTTCATCCCAAGGATGGAGCACAAGGAGGTGAAGTGACTGGGAGGTTAAGTGGCTGGGATTGAACCTGCTGGAACCTCCTGGTAACAAGCCCCCTTTAACCGCTGGACAACCAAGCCTCCCACACGAAGCACGGCTGTCCCGCTCTCTCGGTCTCACCTTGGCCAGGACGGTGAAGGCCTCGGGGTCGAGGATATAGAGCTCCATGCACTCCGTCCCGATCACCAGGCAGCTCACCGCGTCGTCGTCCGCCATGTTCTTCTTCAGAGTGCCAATGCAGGTGATGACAGTCTGGAGCGGAGAGCGAGCACACGCTGGAACAGCTGGGCTGGTGTTAGGGATTACACGCACCCCCGCAAAAAACTACATTTCTGGTTTAGTAAAATGCTTTTTTTTTGTTTTTTTAACTGTTTAAAAGTTTGAACCTTTACTGCCTTCATCTGAGTTTAGGTCAACGGTATATAGATTCTAGGAAGACTTAGTATCAAGTTCCCAAAACATATCTAGATACCCACGCACACATACCTGCCGTTTGAGTGGCTGATTTTTGTACAGGTTAACAAATGTCTCCATTTCCTGGGGCTCCAACATCAAGAACCTGAATGGGGAATAAAAGCTGTCTTAAAAGTTTCTTTAAAAAAAAAAACTGTTTCATAGTGTTTGCAATCAATCTGATTGATAATGGATTGTGTTGCTCCAATATTAAATTGCTATCATTTCTCTAAATCTGATAATTTGCTTAATTAGACCTTTTTTAATTGTTTTCAGCTCTTAAACAGTTGCAGAGTTGAATTTACTTATAAAATGTTACAGCTAACTTGAAATATGCAACTGTTAAGAGCTGAAAACAATTAAAAAGGTATATAATTAAACATTATCAGTTCAATTAAGCATCTAGTTAAGTAATTGAGAGATCAGTTGGAATGAAAACCAGCAGACACATTTCTGGTCACAAATGACACATTGATACATTCACAAGGAACGGTGTCAAAGGTGATGGATCGATCTATACTGGAGAACTCTTCGGGGTCAGTAAGCACTGAGAAATGGTCACCTCTCCCTCCAGAACAACTGAACCCTTTTCAGTCCTTATCTTAGTACCGTATGCTAACGCACGCTGTCGGAAATCACGCTAGAACCTCACGGGACTCGTAGGTCCAGTCTGAGGTCGTGTAGAAATACATGCAAAAAATAATAATAATTAATGTGTCCTGTTCTCATGCATACTCAATACAGGAGTTCCTTTTTGAATTACATCACTTCGTTTTGCATTCTTCAGCGGGACAAAAATAATTCAGGACTGAAAGATTTAAACACCTTGCAGGCCGTCACATGATCAACACATTTGTTTCTTTATTCTACAAAGGTTCATTCAGACTTACTTCAGGGATCTGACAGACAGCGGGACCTCAGCCTTGCCCCTGAAATTGAACAAGATTAAAAAAATAAATGACTGCGACAGATCATGCTCGTCGAAAATCTCTTCACAGTACAGCAGACAGAAGAAGAGAACGTTGTTTCAAAACGTCCACTGCAGAGAAATTTAAATATTGTTCGAGGTTTTTAATCACTTTGTACAGTGTGATTCCATATGCACAACAAATCAAAAGCAATACCGAAGTAATAAATGTGTACACTGCTGTATATTATTTTGCATTCCGGTCGTCAGATCCTGGGGGCTTTTTAAAACACAGATGCTTAAAACACCCTTGTGGCCTCAATATGGAAACATGTCTCTAAAAAAAGTTGACAGTATTTTGATTTTATTTTTTTGGCCAACTTTACCTGATTCCTTCCAGCATTTCTTTCAGGGTCACCGGATCAATTTTATCCTGCAGGAAATGCAATTCAATACGTTAACGTACAACACTATTCAGCAGGTTTCATTCGACTTTAAGACGAATTCTACAGGGCGATGCAAAGCTTTTGTCTATAGCTGTTGAATTTGTGAAACTAGCTCCAGGTGACCAGTAACCCCCACCTCCTTGGCTTGGCTCCACACCTCCAGCTCCAGCGAGTTGACCTCGAGGGGGGGCAGGGTGAATTTGAAATAGGGGCGCAGGTTCTTGTACACGTAGATGAAGGGTCCCGAGGCCACGGCGACGGCGGGGGTCCGTGGCTCGTTCTGGTCCATGAGGAAAGCCGTCAGCCCCGTGGGCAGATCCAGGAGTGTGTTGTCAGTCATCAGGGTGGTTCCCTTGTAGACCTTCAGCTTCATATTGCAACCTCCCGTGCCCAGGTCCCCTACAACCAGCTACACACACACACAAAGAAAACACATGAGTAACACACACCCCCTGGAGGTGCTGTTCACTTAGGTCAATGTAAATGGATGCAAAATAGGAAACAATGTCAGTATCTTTTTTTTTCTAACATTGTGAGAGGTTTGCTGGTCCAGTGGTTAAAGAAAAGGGGTCTTGATACCAGGAGTTTCAAATCCCGGGCTCAGCCACTGACTCACTGTGTGTGTGTGTGTGTGTGTGTGTGTGTGTGTGTGTGTGTGTGTGTGTGTGTGTGTGTGTGTGTGTGTGACCCTGAGCAAGTCACTGAACTTCCTTGTGCACCCCCTAGTCTCTGTAAGTCGCTTTGGATATATATATATATACCAATTACTTTTGTCAGTTTCAAGTTATTTCAGAGAAAATTGTGCATTCTTCGTTTTTTGTGGAGGGGTACCAACAAATTTGAGCACGTCTGTATATATATCCCCTCCACAAAAAACGAAGAATGCACAATTTTCTCTGAAATAACTTGAAACTGACAAAAGTAATTGGCATCCACCATTGTTTATTCCATATTTAATAGAAATCAGACTTTGCTTTTGATTTTTTATTCAACATAATATTGTAAATAAGAAAACAAATGAAAATGGCATGGACAAAAATGATGGGACCGCTAACCCTAATATTTTGTTGCACAACCTTTAGAGGCAATCACTGCAATCAAACGTTTTCTGTAGCTCTCAATGAGACTTCTGCACCTGTTAACAGGTAGTTTGGCCCACTCTTCCTGAGCAAACTGCTCCAGCTGTCTCAGGTTTGATGGGTGCCTTCTCCAGACTGCAAGTTTCAGCTCTTTCCATAGATGTTCGATAGGATTCAGATCAGGACTCATAGAAGGCCACTTCAGAATAGTCCAATGTTTTGCTTTATCCATTCTTGGGTGCTTTTAGCTGTGTGTTTTTGGGTCATTATCCTGTTGGAGGACCCATGACCTGCGACTGAGACAGAGCTTTCTGACACTGGGCAGTACGTTTTACCAGAATGCCTTGACAGTCTTGAGATTTCATTGTGCCCTGCACAGATTCAAGGCACCCTGTGCCAGGCGCAGCAAAGCAGCCCCAAAACATAACCGAGCCTCCTCCATGTTTCACTGTAGGTATGGTGTTCTTTTCTTTGAAAGCTTCATTTTTTTTATCTGTGAACATAGAGCTGATGTGACTTGCCAAAAAGCTCCAGTTTTGACTCATCTGTCCAAAGGACATTCTCCCAGGAGGATTGTGGCTTGTCAATATGCATTTTAGCAAATTCCAGTCTGGCTTTTAATGTTTTTCTTTCAAAAGTGGAGTCCTCCTGGGTCTTCTTCCATGGAGCCCACTTTCGCTCAAAAAAAGCGACGGATGGTGCGATCAGAAACTGACGTACCTTCACCTTGGAGTTCAGCTTGTATCTCTTTGGCAGTTATCCTTGGTTCTTTTCTACCATTCGCACTATCCTTCTGTTCACTCTGGGGTCGATTTTCCTCTCTTGCGGCCGCCCCAGGAGGTTGGCTACAGTTCCATGGACCTTAAACTTCTTAATAATATTTGCAACTGTTGTCACAGGAACATCAAGCTGCTTGGAGATGGTCTTGTAGCCTTTACCTTTACCATGCTTGTCTATTATTTTCTTTCTGATCTCCTCAGACAACTATCTCCTTTGCTTTCTCTGGTCCATGTTCAGTGTGGTGAACACAATGATACCAAACAGCACAGTGACTACTTTTCTCCATTTAAATAGGCTGAATGACTGATTACAAGATTGGAGACATGTGTGATACTAATTAAAGAAACTAATTAGTTTGAAATATCACTATAATCCAATTATTTATTATCTTTTCTAAGGGGTACCAACAAATGTGTCCAGGCCATTTTAGAATATATTTGTAGAATAAGCAATAATTCATCTCTTTTCACAGCTTCTTTGCTTTATTCTATGACATACCAAAGGCATGCAAGTATACATGATAAAATAGCTTTTAATTTCATCACTTTTCAGGAGGAATGAAGCATTATTTCAATGAGCTGTAAGGGTACCAACAAATTTGAGCACGTCTGTATATATATATATATATACACACACACAAACACACACACACACACATATACTAGTTGAAGTACCCAGCGTTGCACAGGGAAATTCAATATTTCAATATTTCATGCATGACAAATTGGGGAACGGAAGCCTTATGGTTTCCTATAAGTTGCTGATCTTTGGTGTCGCACAATGCGCTCGGACCATTTTTTTTAACTATTTTTGTTTGGTTTTTGCCATTTCTTTTTTTTTTTTTTTTTTTTTTTTTTTTTTTTTGTTCTTTTTTTTTTTTTTTGGGGGGTTGTGAGTTTCTTTTAATTTGAGTTTCTTTTAATTTGAGATACATGGCCACTGTAGTGATCCAGCAATGGGGTTACTAAATAAAGTACCCCGGGGTCCAAAATGTTGGATCCAAACATAGCCCTGGACCTTCCCCCGGATGAAAGAGGAGGCCGTGCAGAGTTTGGTTGCACTGGCTCCTGCGGGGTCCGAATGCATAAAGGAACAGACAGACAGACAAACGTTCTTTTCTCTTTCTCTCTCTCTCTCTCTCTCTATATATATATATAATTTTTTCGCATCTGTAAAAAGTAGCCTTTATTTGTCCTACCTTACTCTCCCCATCGCCATTTAAATCTGCTAGAGCTTAAGAAAACAAAAAAAGAAAGAAGACTTTAAAATCTCAAAACTCAACTCAGATCAGCAGAATTCAGTAACATGGTATTAACTACAGTAGCACAGGGATGGGAATAAGACTCCCATTGCACAGCACTTTGAGCCATTCCTGGTTTTACTATGAGCTTAAGACACACCTGAGCTTGTTACCTATACACTGTGGCTGATCAAGCTTAGAAAGTAAAACCTGGAATGGGTGAAACGGCTGTACAAGAGGAGTCTTATTCCCATCCCTGGTAAAGTAAATTCAACAATGACACATTCTATGTGTATATTATACTATAGTACTGTATATAGGAATATCATATTCAATGCATTTATTATAACACAAGAACATACATACTTTTTCAAACATAACCAGGCATAATTGTTCATATAAGTTCCTATAGACACATAACTTATGCTTAGTTATATATGTTCTGCATATATAATGTTTTTAAATTACATTACTAGCCTAAACTCACAAATTATTTTAAGTTTTTTTGTTTTTTATTAATTCATTTTTCCTGTTATTTTCGAAGTTCAATATCATTGGAAACGTTGCTTTTTTAAAATAAATAGTTCATATTAACCCCCTAACATAACCATGGTAGCAATACTACTACTACTACAATAATAATAATAATAATAATAATAATAATAATAATAATAATAATAATAATAATAATAACAGCACATTAGATGTTTATATAGCTCTCTTTCCTTACCTATGCATGAGGAGAACGTGTTCAGATTGGCCACAGGATCGTAGTGAGCATCCAGCCACTTAGAATTAGCTTCAGAACTGAAAGACAGCAATGGAAACTGTGTTAGCAATGGAAACGGTGTTAGCAATGGCTGGACAGCAATGGAAACGGTGTTAGGTGTTAATGGCTGGACAGCAATGGGCTGACAGCCCTCCTGTGCAATGGCTGGACAGCCCTCGTGTGCGCCAGGAAACACACTGAACCGACTGGCCCGCTATTGCTGTGGTGGAATCTAGATGTGGATGTTTCAGCCCCTGAGAAAATACTTTTATTTTATACAAAGATAAATATTCAGAAATTACCCAGCTAATAGATAATGCATTTACCTGCACTCATTAGACTAGAGATAACAGCTAAAATTACTAATTGGTTATGATTACATAAATATAGATATAGATCGATAGGAGATAGACAGATATAAAACCAGATGTGTTATGTACGTGTCATTGCTGTTACTGTATAAAATACAATTCTGAACAAAACGTTGAGAAATTAGAAAGAAAGTGTAATGCGTATCGTATTAATATCAGTGTTTGTTAAACCGAGATACAAAGAGTTATTTGTAAGTGATATATTACTTCAATATGTTTACTCTGGTATCATAACAGATACATCGTATAACCCCTTTACAGTTTAATGCGATACTGTATTGTCGCTGAATCGCTGTTACGGGAGGACATATTTTAGTATTTCAATATTTGCTTCATATACAGTCACGCACAGCATTGATTTGGTAGCTACAGCACGTTTTTAATTCAATGAAGGGCTTTTAAATTATCTCTCCGCTAACACTGAGTACGTGTGACGACTACTTTACATATTAAATACATATTTATTTATTTGTTTTTATCGAGCGTATTATTGCCACTGCAGTTGTATTAAAAATCAATATCTTACTTTTCCTTGTTCTCCAGCGGTGCCGTGGCGGACATAGTTTGATCTCCTGTTGTTATTATATTTATTTTATGTATACATATATATTTTATTTTGTTATTTTAATATTCTCGTCGACTCTGTAATCGGCTCAGGTCGATCGGCTTTAGCCCGTCTCTATGGCAGCGCGGTTCATGACCCCGGCGGCTGGGGTCTCACTCAAAACATTCCCCGGTTTGTGGGGAACGCGGCTGAACAAAGCAGCGAGTTCCGCTTGTATCACGAAGGCGGACAAAGTGTGTGTGTGTGTGTGTGTGTGTGTGTGTGTGATGTAACGACTACGGACGCTATTAAAGTTCATAAATTAAAGACTTCCTTGAGCTTGGAAATGAGAATAATAACACAGCCCAGATACTTATAAGTACACCCAAATCTGGGGTTTCCAAAAACGTTCTGCCCACATGCATCACATCGCTTTCCTCCACATTCTGCTCGCCACTGACACTGACAGAGAACTGTAGAACAAACAGAATGACACCGTGTTGAAATACAGTCGTGTTTTTTCACGTGTGCAGGATTTTAACTGTAGTTGGCTACAGTACACTATTTTGTGTGTGTTTTTTTTTTCAAGTTCTTTCTACCGTAGGGCCAGCTAGGTATGCTTTATTTGTGGGCCTTCTCTCAATAAGCTACGTGCAAGTGCTGGTATTGAATTTTGAACATAATGCACGTATTAGAAAATGGAACATGTACAGCACGCTGTATTGTCTGTTAAGTATTTATAATGTTTAAAGTAATATACCGGTTGCTGCATTTTAAATGACATGAATAAACATATTTTAAAAGTTTCTAGTAGGGCTTCAGTTTTGAAGTAGGTAGCCTATATAATTGGTGCTAATCTTATCAATAGAAA
Organism: Huso huso; assembly: GCA_036884735.1. Taxonomy (NCBI): domain Eukaryota; kingdom Metazoa; phylum Chordata; class Actinopteri; order Acipenseriformes; family Acipenseridae; genus Huso; species Huso huso. Next base: position 44,913 of record JAHFZB010000130.1, read on the forward strand.
CTAACTTTGTTTTTTGTTTTGTTTGGTTTTTTAAAGCACTGTTTGTAACAGTCTGTCTTTTACAGTGGTGTCAGCCCCCTCATGTGATAGCAACTGGGCCTGCAAGCCCCTATCTCTTACAGTGGTGCTGGCCCCCTCTGGTGGCAGCTGCTGGACCCGCATCTGAAGCCAGTTGTACTCAGGGAAGCAGTCACGTTCACATCTCTACTTAACACTATTCACTGCTTTGTAAAAGTGTGTAGACCTGTGCTTGAATTTTTAAAATTTGACTAATTATAACGAAACTCAAGTTATTTGGGGGGAAAAAAAGATGCAGAATAAATTGTTCGACTGATACAGTATTTTCAAAATGTTCGCTTTCTTCTGCAGTTCTCAAAATGTCGACGTGGTGACGCTGCAGTGCCGTGGTTTAACATATCTGGGGACCATATATTAAATTGAGTTTTGGAACTAGGGCATGGTAGATAGAAACTAAACTGGTGAAAAACAGATTTCAACAATAACAGGCACGTGACACGTGATGCTGTGTACTATACAGGTGTGTGGTATAGTATTATAGAGTCAATTTGAGGTGTAAGTGACAATACGAAACTACAGTGACGTTTTAAAACGTGCATGTGTGTGTGTATATATATATATATATATATATATATATATATATATATACACACATATATAACCCGGGACCTCTCGCATCCTTTTGTATGTATTAACAAATGGTGTTCATGTATTACAGGGTAGATTCGTGTCCCCGTGCACGAGCATATTTTTTATTTTTCCATATTAATATCTAGGAGCATATTAATCTAGCGCGTAGTGTAAAATAAATACGTTTCTGATAAATTGTCACACAGACAGATACCACGAGAAGCTGTGGTACAGTCCAGTCAGAAAGAGTCAAATCCAAGTTTAAATAAATAAATAAATACTGATATGAAACAAAACATGCATTTTGAGCAGCTAAAATATGTAAAACTTTTAATACAATTGAGTATGGCGGTAGAAGCGCCGAACACGATTGCAATGAATGGACCCACAAGTGTTCTAAATTGCGTAACTCCATTTGGAATCTCAATAATCGTTTAATTGGTTAATTATCACTTTAAAACACAACTGTGAGGTCGCGGTTCTGTTTGCTCGAGGACAGCGCGGGAGCGGGGAGCGACGAGGAGCGTCAAACGAGGGACGTTTTAAAATGTATTTGAAATTATATTTACTTGACGTATTATTATTATTATTATTATTATTATTATTATTACTTTGTTAAAGTATTTTGTAAACGTTTTATTTATTTTTTTAAGCATCATTACACGCTTTTTCTGACTGAATTCGGCGTCTCCGGGGTCGTGTTGAATTTCGGTCGAAACCTTTCTTGCCAGACAGGTCAGTATATATTTTATTATTTATTTTGGGTGTTTTTTTGTTTTGTGCGAGTATTTTAAATTTAGTTCGCCTTGGTACAATATATTTTAAGTTTTGTGACATTTTTGGAGCTCTCTACCGTCGGCCCAGCTACGTATGCGTTATTTGTGGGCCTTCTCCAGTAAATTAATTAGATTGAACCATTTCAGTGTTCTCAATAAACTACCATGTGCTTGTATTTAATTTTGTAATAATGTACGTACTAGAAAATGGAACATGTATGGTACGCAGTATTTTATTGTAAGTTGTAGTAATTTAATATCTCGGTTACTGTATTTAAACATTGTTTAGTGAGGCTTTCAGTTTTGAAGTAGGCCTATAACTGGTGCTTAGCTTATCAATAGAAATCAAGTTGTTTTTTGGGGTATTGTAAACGGTAAACTAGCCCAAATATTAATTGTATCGATATTAAATGGCGTTTATTTCTCCTCAGTTTATTGGTGGCGGGTTTGTTTTGTATATTAAACTTTTTTTGTTAACAAATGCGTCACTTGAAGGAGAGAAATTGCTAGAAACCGAAATCCGGTGTGCGTCATTGTAATGGGCGGGGTTATTCAAATATACAGACCGCACGGCATGCTGGGGTTGTTAAATAACATCTATACAGCTAAACAATGTAACACGTCTAGTTTGTATCAACCGACAGGAATGTGATTTGTTAGTATGTGTCGATGTTTGTGTTAAAATGCATCAGTGGAGGGGATAGTGTGAGGTCACCGTGACGGGGAAATATCTCGGCGGAGGTGCGGCCCTCGTCTCGAGAGCGAAACGGCATCGCTTCTCGGCCTTTTGGCTAAGATCAAGTGTAGTATCTGTTCTTATCAGTTTAATATCTGATACGTCCCCTATCTGGGGACCATATATTAAATTGATTTTTGGAACTGGGAGATGGAAGAGGGGCTTGCTCCGTCCACTCCACGCATCGACCTGGTATTGCAGTACCTCCAGGAACGGTGCACTCCCCTCCCGGGGGGAAACTAAACTGGTGAAAAATAGATGTAGTGTTTAGGAAATTCCAGTAGGATGGTGTGTGGTTTGTCCTGGCTGTGAGTTACCGGTGTAAAGCAAGGAAGGTACAGCTTAAGTGTACAAGCTGAGTCCAGTTATTACTATACGTGTTTTGAAAAGTAACTGAAAACACTCATTTCGTACTGTATGTAAAAACCTAAAGCCCCGAAAAAAAGATTTACGTAGAACTCGAAAATAGCAAAATAAATCAATAATAATAAAAAAGCCCTGTGTGTGGTTTGTCCAGGCTGCTTGTTCCCGGGTATAAACACTTGCTGGAACTGTAAGCATTAAGCTGCAATATCTTGTTGCATCAACAGATGGCGCCACAGCAATTTTGTTCCTTGTAATGTCAATTGGTTTATGAAGAGCTGTTTTAGTGACGTTTAATTTCCATTTCTGCAAGTTAATTAATTTGATTATTGCCCGACTTTGCCCCTAGATAGTTTCTTCTCTGAACGTGGCCCTTCCGCTCCTGGTATTTGTTCCAAACCCTGTTCTAAGCTGTTTAATTGAATCAATTAAATAAACCTCCACCCAGACCCTGTAGTTCATTATCTCCTTTTGCCTGTTAAACCTGGACTGGAATAATGGCCTCCAGGACCGGTACTGGACACCCCTGATCTGTGGCTGAATTGATTTATGGTTGATTTGACCCAGTGTTTCTGTGATATTCTTTAAAAGGATGCTGCAGAATGAAGTTTCCTTCAAAAAACCCATTAAGTGCCAGTGTTGTAATTGAGGACAGGCTGCTTTGTAATTTCTAGAGCATTAACTCGCATCTACCTCTTTAAATTCTCTTGAACTAATATTATGATAACTTGCTCTAATTTTAACTGCAAAAGTTGTCTAAATGTAATCTATACAATTATATAAATACAGCTTGTGCTGACATTTTTCTCAAAGAAATGTGGTACTTCATGGGTTAAAATACATGTTTTCTGTAGTTTACAATGGGTCCACCGAGTGGCACTGTAGTGCCGTGGTTAACATTGCTTTCATGCAGCTTCAGCTCATGTGTTCATGATGCAATAATAGGGAGGCGTGTTTATGCTGTTTGGAATGCTGGGTAGATTTAGCTCCGAAATAAAGACCTGTTTAAAAACTAAATAAAGCACACTCCAGCTTCACGAGTTTATAGAACATGTATTTGCTGTGTGTGGCTTTGTTCCTGTGTTACAATACTTGCATACGTCCCTCCTACCTTAACTGGTGAAGGAGTGAGCGGAGGGGGGCCCTCGTCTCGAGGGCAGCTCAGCATCCTTCTCGGCCTTTTGGCTAAGATCAAGTGTAGTATCTGTTCTTATCAGTTTAATATCTGATACGTCCCCTATCTGGGGACCATATATTAAATTGATTTTTGGAACTGGGAGATGGAAGAGGGGCTTGCTCCGTCCACTCCACGCATCGACCTGGTATTGCAGTACTTCCAGGAACGGTGCACTCCCCTCCCGGGGGGAAACTAAACTGGTGAAAAATAGATTTCAAACTCTTGCAATTTATGGAAGGACTATATAACCTGTCCTGGCTTTGTTTCTAGGCTGTTTAATCACAAATGGGTCTTTGCTGCAATAGCTTGTTCCATCTGACAGATGGCACTAAGCAAGTCTGGCATAAGATTACATTCAAAGCCCTATAGTGGAGAGTCTCACAGTGCTGTGTTGCAATAGAAGTGCCTGTAGTTTTAAACCTCGTTGGCTGGTGTGCTTTCTCTCTGAGTCTGCGTCTTGTGTGATGACTTGTATTACCGCCCCAGTCTGAGAATTCATGACTGACTGGTACTGAGTTGAGCTCAGACCTGTTTTTTTAAATGTTGTTGCACATTTTAAATCCAGTGTTTTCTGCTTATTCCTGTCCCACGGATTGGTTGCAGGATTTGCATTATTAAAGTGCTTTTTTATTTCTACACGTCTCTGGCAGTAAAGATGGTCAGCAGGAGGGGTGTTTTTTAATTGACCGCTTTTCTGTACTGACTATTTTGTTTATAAAATCAACCAGCATTTGTCATAACAAATTATTTTTTTCTTTCACCCAGCAACGCGTAACTGATCGTCTGCTAGAAGCACAATCAATCCTTATTGTTAAAAGCACAGTAGCATCTGCAAGACGGGCGGATTGGGTTGTTTCAGCCGGGTGGTGACAACCTCTCTCGTCCGGCTTAAAAGGCCTAGGCAGAACTCTGAATTGTTTAATTAAATAAACATCCATCCTGACCATGTAGTATATTCTCATTTTGCCTGTTAAACCTGGAGTGGAGTATTGGCCTCCAGGACAGGTAAAACACTGTATTTAAAACACTGTTTTTTTTAAAAAAATTTATTGAAGTATGAGACTATTATACAGGCTACTATAGAGCCTGGAATCAGAATAATATACACATGTTGAATTGTAAAAGGACAAAGAAGATAGTTTACAGGCTTAAAAACGAGCCTGAATGCAACTCGCATCTGGGTCTCCGGCCGGACTGACACCCCCCTTTATCCTAAGAATCTAATATTCTCAATAACTCATGGTAAATAATGTTTAAAAAAAAAAAAAAAAAGTTAAATGACAACTGGATAAGTGATCCTCCATATACTGGAAATGGAAAAATGTTACATGACATGCGTATGACCGCCTCCAACTTCTCCCCTTTGCAGGAGACTACATTTGGTAAAACATATTTAACCCTTTAGAATTTAGAATGGTATGCTGGAATCCTGAGACAGCTGTTGTTGTTGTTTTTTTTTTTAAGAAAATGCACACACTTGTTTTTAAGAGTCATAAGTCATTCACATTTTCTTAAATCACCATAAAACCAGGTATCATTTAAAAGCTTAGAACTTGAAGAATATTATTTTCAAACTGTATACAGAATTCAGAACATGGCAAAATGTAAAGAAAGTACACAACTGGCAAAAAAAAAAAGTTAGAAAGAAAAGTTTCCCCATAACACTATCCTCCTACTATCCCATTTCAGTTTTCCGGGTCCCAATGATGGTGCTACAGATAAAGGAAGGTCCCCACAAGAGATACTGTAGTAATCTGTCTCTATATGAAGACCCTTTTCTCCAGTAACTATTTACATCATTCAGAACCTGCTGGAATATAAAAGGCGCAGAAATTACAAAGTCAAATTAGAAACATAATTCAATAACTATTGATGTATTCACCATAAACAGAATTAACTTTGACCTCTTGACGTTAAAGTAAATAACACAATAAATAAATCAAAACTGTAAATACATTAACATATATATAAAAACATATATCATTTAATTTAAAAAGAAATGCATACAAAATTGTAAATAAATACATAAAATGGTGACTAGTAATAGATCCTCCCTGCCAGGAATAATCGAAATCAGTCTCAAAAACAAACTCCATTGCAGCCTGCACGTCTATCTTGCCCGATCTCTTACTCCTCACAAAATGAGCTGTCTCTGCTTTCACTCCTAACTACAATCTCATCCGGGTTCAAAGTTCATCGAGCCTTCCCTTCAGTCCACGTGACTGTTTTAAGCCTATCAGTACACACAGATCACATTTCAGCATCATTTTTGATTTTTATCATTACAAAGCACAATATATCAGATGTCATGGTAAGTGATCTTATAAAATGGCTGGGATAAATGCAATAACCCACTCCAGGGTGTGCAGTAAGACACATCTTACAGCACTTCTGAGTGGTTGAAGACACTCAGCCTATGGCAAAATAATGTTCTGTGGTTCTTGGCTCACAGTAATGACAATGCAGTGCCATTGTGTGTCAACAGAAAACCATCCAACACTATTTTAAATTGAATGATTCTTGTACTGTACTCTTTACCAGGATACAGTGGGTGTGAAGGACACATCAAACATTCTCCTTTAAGTGTACCGTCTCAAATTCAGGGACAAGAGTCTCATCAATACAGGCGATCACGAAATCCAAAAACTCCTCATCCCTCTTTGCACTTCTCTTGTGCTCCTGTATCGTGTAGTTGTGAAATGTGAACACCCGTTTACTCCCCAGATCCTTGAAGAAACGTTTCAGCTCATCTGCATTTTCAAAGTTCTTCATGGTCAGCGCAGTGAAAGGGTACGAGCCTAGGAACAAAAAAATAAAATACAAATAATTTGATAGCTTTGCTGTTCCTTCCTCTGGCGAAGTCCATTGAAACTACATGTGCAACAGATATTACAATCCCATCTGAAACTCTTTTTGGTGCTCTTTTCTTTTAGTGTCAGGTGGGATCCTAATACCTGCTGCACAGTGTGGTGGCAGGATACATATTGTTTAAAGAATTTGTTCAAAAACTAAACTTACCTGAAACACTTCTAACATCTTCAAACAGTTTTTGAATTTCATCTTTGGTTGTTGCTGTCAGCTTGTTGATGCAACTGAAAGACATTAATATGATCTGTGTCACATGGCAGGATCTTCATTAGGAAACAGCACAGGCACATTGTGAGATGCAGGACAGTGCAGTTCAGTGCATGGGCAAGGTTTTTGTTTCATCAGAATTCAATAAGTGCTCTAATAGATGCACCATATTCTAGCAGTTCTGAGATGAAAGGACCAACTTGAAGTTTTTCCTGACGCTACTGTTCCTATTGTCGGACAGCTTTCTGGACAGCCATATTGAGAAGGTCTTGTGGTTTGTGAACTGTTTGGTGCTTGGAACGGTTTGCAGCAACCATCTTGAAGAGGTCATGAGGAGGTCTTGTCTGTTGTGTTTGGAGCGAGTCATAACTTTGAATCATGGAGTCGTACATAAAGGGAATCAGAATACCAAACCAACAGCCATTACCCTGATAAGTGTACCTTTTCCAAGACTGTTGTTCGAGAAAGTGGTCTAGCTTATGGTGATTTAAATGGTCATTTATTATTACCTTTGTACAAACACAAAGGACATCTAGAACACTGGACTTGCTTTCTCCACTTGTCCAGGTAGGAGTCCCTTTCACTGGTCCAGAACCTGTCCTCTGGCTTCAGCAGTGCTCTGGTGATGGTGATGTGCTCTGTCAGGGGCACCTCCTAAGGCTGGGCATAATGTGGGGGACCCTTCTCAGCACCAGCCCAGTTAGCAAAGGGTTCTTCAGCCTTGTAGGCTAACACACAGGAGTTGATGAGCGACGACATGCCGTGCTTTGGTCTCCCAGTCAGAACAATGACCATGTCATCTGAGAAACTAGAAATCCTCTTCCGCATTCTGGTCAGATTGTGGCGTCCTGAGAAACACAAACAAATGGATATGAAGATGAATATGGATAGGATCGCTCAATTAGAAATATCCAAGTTATTCTCGTTTTCCAATGAGTTTTTCAAAAAAGCAACATTGCAAAGTGTGTGTTGAGTGCAGTACAGAATTAATTTTAAATTTATAGACTCGTTAAACATTAATGCAGTAAAATTGAATTTCAAAATGGGCATTTAGTAACCTTTTCTTTTAAGGGTGTGCACACAAGCATACCACTAACTGCAAGAGGGATAGAGAAGTAGAACAGCACCTTTAGAGAGATACCGGTATATCATGAACCCAACACAAGAAGCCAGGATGAAAAGGGCGACAGGGATTAGGGTTGATGTCATTATAATGTGCTGATCATCAGTCTCTTGTCCTGCAGAAAAAAAAAAAACAGTAAAACATATTCCATGAACTCTTTCAACACTGCAGAGCTGTCTGGCTCATTTGAAAACAAGTTTTTCACACAGTCTGCTGCAATACTCCCTGAGTTGTGCTGCAGGTGAATAACACATTTACCTGGAGTGACTCGCATGCAGTTGGTTTTGTGTTCTTGGAGAGGCTGGTTCCACACTGTACAGCAGATTGTTTCCTCTTCAGTAAAACTCCTTGTTAATTTGCTCACAACATCATACAGCCCCTCTGGATTCAGTGTGTGCTGCGTGACTGAATCGGTGTAATTCATCCCACTGCCACGGTCCCAGCTCACCAGCGCGGGAGGGAAACCATTTCTAGAAGAGCAGGTGAAGGAGCGATTGTCCAGGGCTTCTGTCAACTGGGGGGGGGGGTTCAGAAGAGGCTGCAAAGAGAGACACGCTGCTTAGGCAACAAGAGCAAGTGCAGTGGAACGGACAAGAAGAGGGAGCACCATTTCTCTTAGGGGGTGAGGGAGGGGGCAGTTCAGTCTCCATGCCTCAAACCAGCCCTGGACTGGAGGGAACACCCTTTTTCTTCGGGTGTGAGCTATGCAGAGCACAAAAAAGTTAAAGATACATACCTAGAACAGTTAAAACAGAGATTTTACTGTAAAGACCTTCTGTCAATATGACATTAAATTCATACTCAGAGTTTAACAGTTATTTTAATATTTAAACTGTTTAAGTTTGGTTTGCCATGAATTTAAATGTATTTCTCCGTACATTGACGGTGGAAAACATCTTATATAAAGAATTATTATTATTATTATTATTTTTTTTTAAACAGTGTAGGGTGTGAGGGTGGGAACTATATAGAGCACAAAAGTTAGAAATACATACCTAGAACAGTTAAAACAGAGATTTTAGTGTCAGGACGTTCTCTCAATACGATAGTACATTCATAATGCCCCTCATCAGACATCTGCACGTTCTCAATGAAAAGGGAGGCATTTCCCTCTCTCAATTTATCAGGGTAAACCCGCCCCCTCCTGGAGGCTGCCCTGTCCTGCAGCTGATCCACGCCACCAATGAAGTGCTGGATCTCTATGCAGTTTGAATTCTCACAGTGGAGCCACCATACAGGCTCGTCTTGGCTCATCCTGGCAGCGTCAAACGTGCATTCGATCCAGACATCACTGCCACGGACCGCTGTGATTTTTTTCACAAGACTCCCTCCTGAAAGAGCTTGGATGGAAAAACAAGATTTTCAGTCAATGGTAAGAAGGTGCAAGTCAGGCATTAATATAACTGACAAAGGAAAAGATTGAGACTTTTCAACAAAGGGTTACTGTGGAGAATTGAATTCACATAATTCCAGCAGAAATGACTGAATATTATGGAAACAGCTGTTACTCGACTTCTCACTATAGGTATTAATACTTTCGTAAATACTGTCTTAAATACCTCTTAGGTTATTTTCAAACATTGGTTCTTTTTTGGAAATAAAGGAATGTCTTCACTTCATAAATAAATGTTTACCTGTAATATACAGCACCTTCAGGTGTTGTTTAGCCTGTTGTGTTGAACAGTTGTTTGGTATTAGCGGTTTTAAATGGAGTCTGCACAGTGCAGGTCAGGTATTTCTTATCTTTCACCGGAGATGCAACAGGTGCATAAACACGCCCACGGAGAACCCGTTTCATTGGTAAACAGCGCCACGCCTCATAACCACCGAGCAGTGGAGCCGTTTACCATCGAAACAAACACACAATACTCGTGACCGAGATAAACACGGACATTGTTTGTTTTAAATGTTATATTTGTATTTATCATTTCTATATATAATTATATATACACGTGTTAATAAATGTTAATAAAATAAAACAACCTACCGGTACGTTTAACAACCAATAAGATCAGCCCAACGACGAAAAGCTGCATTCTAAAAGAGAAATAAAGTCTGAAAACCTGTTTGACACATTTAATATATTTGAACATATATTTGTTACAGGCATTGCCTACAGGATAGATGTTTGCAAATGTCCGGGTGTAGTAAAGCAGCCTTTTAGTATTTTTTCACGGATATAAAACAATCAATTGCCGTTTATTAATAATATATGTTTAATTGGACATGATAGTTTAGCAGTTGAGCTCATTCGTAACTGCAGTGTTCCTGTTTGTTATGCAATGTTACGATTACAAACAGAATATTGCTTTCTACTACAGAACCTCGACACGGCTCGGGGGTTTCCGGCAAGCTCAAGTTGTATTGTCCACAAGTTGTCCTTTTATTCGGTAACAAACAGAAAGAAGCTTACCTGCAGGAAAGGGTTTTTTTGTCCACCGACCAAAAAATATTCTTGTTAACTATGAATATATTTACAGCAGCCTAGTACTAAACAGAATAATCGTGTGTTCAGCCCACAGTGTAAGAGTTTGTTTACTTCTGCTTGTGACGCAGTTCACTCACATTCTTCCCTTAACGTTTAATGGCTGCTGTTGTAATTTAGCCAATCGGATGTTTGATGCCAGCAAGCGACAGTAGAAGTCTCTCAGCACTACAGCTGCAACATTAAGTAGTTTGCATTAATGCATCCATTATATTTATTCTGCATTCTATGCCCTAGAAGTTCCGGTGTCTAAAATACTTCCATTTGTAAATATAAGTTCGAGAGTCCCACACAGATTTATAACCCCGCCCTTCTGCTTGTTTGTTATCAGCTGTTGCAGTTTCGGTTTTACTTCTGTTTTCTTTTAAATTGAACTGGAAAATAGGTGGTCACTAATGTGTTTTAAATTGAAATAGTAAATGCTATTATGTCATTTTTTTTAAAAAAATAGTTGACACCTTCAACTATTTAGAATCACATTGATTGCATGGTACAGCCTACGAATGCCTGCTTGTGGTCTACATGGTATCCGCCTAGTAATCCAGTGTGTGGTCAAATATACCAACATTCTAGACTGAACGTTTTTGAAAGCACCATGTGATATTCATTCTCAACACTTATCATAAATGGTTGTAATTAAAGCAATTCTCTTAGACTATATTTAAATTTTTTTTTTTTATTTCAGGCACTTGTGTGCACATACAGTCGGTAATAATATTTACACAAAAATACCAAATAAATGATATTACTAAATACTTTAACAAAGCAGCAATAATACGTCAAGTAAATATAATTTAAACGCGTTTTAAATCCTCCCTCGATGCACGTTCCTCGTCGCTCCCCGCTCCTGCGCTGTCCTCGAGCAAACAGAACCGCGTCGTCACAGATGTGTTTTATGGTGATAATTAGCCAATTAAACGATTATTGAGATTCCAAATGGAGTTACGATCGTGTTAGGCGCTTCTACCGTTATACTCAATTACATTAAGGTTTTACATATTTTAGCTGCCCAAAATGCAAGGTTTTTACTATAAAAGGATAGTAAAAAAAAAAAAAATAATACGTGCACGTTTTAAAACGTCACTGTAGCTTTGACACTTATACCTCAAATGGACTCTATAGTAATAATAATAATAATAATAATAATATATTTTTATACAGCGCCTTTCATAGTGGACCACCATCACAAAGCGCTTTACAGAGGTAGGCTGTGAACTGTGCATTATTTGCAGAGTCACTTACAATAGGACATTGATTTAATATCTCATCCGCAGGATGGAGCACAAGGAGGTGAAGTGACTTGCTCAGGGTCACACAGCGAGTCAGTCAGTAGCAACGATGGGATTTGAACCGGTGACCTTCTGGTTACAAACCCTGGACTTTAACCACTGGATCACACTGCCTCCTAGTACTATTCCACACACCTGTACAGTACACTGCACCCACCACATGTCTTCTGTTATTGTTGAAATCTGTTCACCAGTTTAGTTTCCCTCTACCATCTCCCAGTTCCAAAACTCAATATGTGGGCCACAGATATGTTAACCACGGCACTATAGCGTCACCATGTGGACATTTGGAGAACTGCAGACAAATGCGAGAATTTTAAAAATCCTGTATCAGTCTAACAATTATTCTGCATCTTTTTTTTCCCCAAAAAATAACCTATGAGTTTTATTATGATTAGTAAAAGTTTAAAAACAGTTGCACCAAGTATTTAAACATGTACCTAATGATTTGTAATGAGCAGAACAGGACTGCAGCAGTGTAGTTCAGTTACACAGCCAAGGTATTCCCTTAAGCTTCAAGATTCAAGCAACCTGTGACTTGATTCTCAGGGGAAATAATTGACGGTTCCTTATAAATGAAGTCTCACATTTCAAAATGGAAGTCCACCTTATTGACAGTGCCATGGCAGGTGAATCGGTAGCTGTAAAAATATTGCATTCATTTTCTCTATAATAAAATAATGTACTTCCCTACCGTAGTCCATATACAATCCTACACCCACGGATTTGGTCACTACTGTAAATTCTTTTTACCGTCACATAAAACTTTAAATATTTACTATAGGTACCATTAAGTGACACATCTGTATCTTTTTTATGGGGTACATTTTAGGTCCTTTATTATAGTTCCCTTAAAAGGTACAAATACAAGTGTTTGTACCCGTCATGGTACATTAGGAAGAGGTACAATTTGGTCACAGTGGGTACTTGTAAGTACCAAGACATTAGTACCATTAATAGGTACATAACTGCCACATGAGGTACAAAACGAGATGGTACAAATTTGCACCCTCCAAAAAAGTACATATATTGTACCTTGAAAGGTACCACTACAGAGACAAGCATTTGTAGCTTTGTATACAATACTGATGAGACTGCAGATATGAAGCAAGCGATAATAAATATACTTTATTATTATTATTATTATTATTATTTATTTCTTAGCAGACGCCCTTATCCAGGGCGACTTACAATCGTAAGCAAATACATTTCAAGTATCACAGTACAAGTAATAATACAATTAAGAGCAAGATAAATACAATGACTTTGGTTCAAGCAAGTACAAGTGTGACAAAATACAATTCAATGATACAGCAGATAAGTGTCAGTGATAGTTACATCAAGATATGATTAAATACAAAATACTACAGGTTAAACACTTGGCAGATTACAGTACTCTGAAGTACAGGATTAAATGCAGTAAAATAGGGGGCAGATAAGAACAAGTAAAGCGCATTTAAGGAAGGGTGATAAGTGATACTTTTGTTGTTACCTTTCAAAAAGGACGAAAGTAGCCAGGGTCCAGTGAGTTGTTTAATACAGCAAGAGGCACAAACTAGAGCCGAGCACAGGTATAACAGTAATGACTGTATAACGAGGAGGCTGGTAGTTCGCGTATTATATATTAGAATATAAGCGCATTTATACATTCACGGAAGAAACAACACATTTCAACAATATTTTTTTTCATGCTTCCGTACATGTGCGCCCTCGAATTTAGGATCGATGTATTTTAGTCGGTATAACACGGTAAATTAGGTGACAGAAAAAGAGTTTCAAAATATACAGTAATGCTTTGTTTGGAGATTATATTATATAATAATTTGAATGTAATCCCATAACAGTATATTATCTTATACATTAAATAAGATATGTAATGCCATAACAGTTTTTATTGTTTTTATATATATATATATATATATATATATATATATATATATAAAAACTATATTGGGTTTAAATCGAGAGTCAGTTTAGCGAAAGGAGGTAGCTAGGATTTAATGTTCTACTCGTGCACAAGGAAATCAGTTATTTAATGTCATATTACATAACACCTTTTTGAAAAAAAAAAACCACGTCTGCATCTCAAAACTTAGGCCACAGTACAAATGCATTCGTTACAACTCACAAGCAAAAAATAATTCTATGAACACATTTAACAAATGTAATATCCCAAAACGCATGTGTCATTGTTTTAAATACTGCGTTTTACAACCTTGGCTTCTTATTCGCATACCGCCAAATGTAACACAAATTGAATAAGTAACTGGGGTATTTCAGGGTTAAATCGCTTTGGGCCTCTTATTTCAAAGTTGATTCTCATAGAATAATAAAAACATTATTATTATTCATTAATTAATCTGTCACCTTTATCCAAGGCGTCTTACAACTATTACAATAGAAAATACAATATTCAAAAGTTGTTATTATTATATGATTATTTATAGTAGTAGTAGTAGCAGTACTGGTGTAGTAATGCTACCAACCGTCCAGATTTTCCTACGACAGCCCTCTTGTTAGGTAACATGTCCCGGTGTCCCCACAAGTTTAGTGCAATCTTAGTTTTGTCCCGCTTTTGGCTAGTTGTCCCAATTTTCATGAACGTCTGTGTTTGACCATAGGCTCAACTGTAATTAAGCAGCTCTCTGATGGACGGAGGTCAATCTAAAGCCAACTGGTCCCATAATCCCAGAGACACTAAGACAGGACAGGTTTGTAAAATTGATCAAACTGAAAGCAATGAATCTGTAATGAAATGATAAACCTTTGCTCCATTGATAGTGCTGCTTAATTACCGCGAGGCAGCATGACGATGCAATAGTAAAATGCACAGTGAATCTTTTAATTTACATTAGTATTTTACATGGGAGCTCAGATATATAGAATAAAATGCAGAACAACAACTAGAGAGACTAAATATTAGTCGACTTCAGTGAATTAGCAGCACAGCTATGGCTAAAAGTTTTGCATCTCCCTATATAATTCAATCATTTTGCTTCATGGTCGAATGAAGCCTGTGGAATAATGTCACGTCAACGTATTGAATTACATACAGCTTTGTAGTTTTCCATACTTAATGAAAAACTGACAAATAAAAAAATATGACATTTCGAAATCCAACATGAAATATTTTATTATGGCGGCTTCCGGTAGACACTTGCGATATTATTATTTATTTCTTAGCAGACGCCCTTATCCAGGGCGACTTACAATTGCTACAAGATATCACAAAGTATTGCACTATAAAAATCACATTACAAGTGATCACATTATAAAATATCACATTACAGAATATCATAATACAGGTAAGAGCATATATGAGAGTACAACACGATCAAATTCAAGCGAGAGCAAAATCAAGAATACAGTAAATTATAAATAAGAGCGAGCTTGACTAAGAGCAGTTAAAACTTACAGTAAATATTAGCTTATATGAGTAAAGTCCAGTAAGAACACATAGGAAGTACGATAAACGGATGAGAATGATTTCAAATAAGAGCAATTACAAAAAAATGTGAGTACGGTTACCATACGAGTAAAATCAAATACAAGATACAGTAAGTAATTATAGTTAGGAACAGATCAGTGCAAATTGGTGCAAGTACTGGTACAATTGGGTGCCATATAGTCCAGTATAGTGGAGAGTTGTGAGGTTTACAGATGCTGTCTGAAGAGGTGTGTCTTGAGGAGGCACTGGAAGGTGGTCAGGGACTGAGCGGTCCTGATATCCGTGGGCAGGTCATTCCACCACTGAGGGGCAACGGATGAGAAGGAGTGGGCTGTGGAAGTGGAGGGGTGGTTAAGCTAATCTGCCAGTGGTGGAGGAGCAGAGGGGGCGAGAGGGGGTGTAGGGACAAATGATAGCCTGGAGATAGGAGGGAGCAGAAAGGTCAAGACAGCAATAGGCGACAAGAGTTTTGAATTGGATGTGAGCAGCGATAAGGAGCCAGTGCAGAGAGCAGAGCAGCGGTGTAGCATGGAAGAAATGAGGAAGGGAAAAGACAAAGCGAGCAGCAGAGTTTTGGATGAGCTGGAGTGGACGGGTAGCAGAGGCAGAAGGTCAGACAGGAGAGAGTTGCAGTAGTCA
Source organism: Huso huso (assembly GCA_036884735.1). Lineage (NCBI taxonomy): Eukaryota > Metazoa > Chordata > Actinopteri > Acipenseriformes > Acipenseridae > Huso > Huso huso. Next base: position 60,672 of record JAHFZB010000130.1, read on the forward strand.
AGGCAGGACAGTACCAGGGCCTGAACTAGAAGCTGTGTGGAATAGTCAGTGAGGAAGGGGCGAATTCTGCGTATGTTGCTGAAGAAGCGAAAGGAGCATGCCAGAGATGTGCGGAGAGTAGGAGAGGTCGAGGTCGAGGATGACACTGAGGTGCTTGGTGGATGAGGAGAGAGGTCAGCAGTGGGGGAGGAAGAGGGGGAAGAAAAGGAGGTCTGATATGGAGAGGTTGCGTTTGAGATGATGCAAGTGCATCCAGGAGACAGCCGAGTGACAGGTAGAGATACAGGAGGAGATGTTGGAGTCAGGAGAATAGAGTGGTCGACTGTGTCAAAGGCCGCAGATAGAGAGAGAGAGAGAGAGAGAGAGGCGGCACAGGCAGCGAGTTAGTGATGGAGAGAAGAGCAGCTTCAGTGGAGTGTGCCAGGTGAAAATCAGATTGGAGGGGGTCGAGCAGAAAATGTGTCAACAGGAAAGCAGAGAGCTGGCGATGTACCACTCGCTCGAGGGCTTTAGAGTGGAACGGGAGAATGGAGATAGGATGGTTCTGGATGGACGAGGGATCCAGTTGTTTTTTTGTTTTTTTTACATGAGGGTGATGCAGGTCTGTTTGAAAGCAGCAGGGAAATAGCCAGAGAGCAGAGAGAGAATGTATTGAATTTCCTGACTCAGTAATTTTGCAGTATTATTATTATTATTATTTATTTCTTAGCCGACGCCCTTATCCAGGGAGACTTACAATTGTTACAAGATATCACCTTATTTTTACATACAATTACCCATTTATACAGTTGGGTTTTTACTGGAGCAATCTAGGTAAAGTACCTTGCTCAAGGGTACAGCAGCAGTGTCCCCCACTGGGGATTGAACCCACAACCCTCCGATCAAGAGTCCAGAGCCCTAACCACTACTCCACACTGCTGAAGCAAAAACCCATACAAAAACACGAGAATTCAATAAAACCATGAATAGCAAATGAACAAACCAAAACAAAAAAGGTCTATAGAAAAACAAACTATATGGTGAAAGCAGTAACCGTAACAATAATGCGGTGATGCAATTAATGTGGCCACCACTGTAAACAAACAAACAAACAAATAAATAAAAGAGGTGCGTGCCAGTCAAGCACAAGACTACTCTCAATCTTTTCCTACAGCATTAAACTTCAAAATATGCGCTGGTAGACACATTTCCTGTATGATGTTTTTGAAGTGAATCATCAATATTAGCATGTAGGGATACTCATTTTTGTGTTCCTAATGCCTAGCCTTATTCAAATGCAAGGTTCAGAAAGACTGATTTGATCGCCCCACGGCTTATTGGCACGAGACATTGCCAAAGAGAGATCGCGTCATCGGTGTGGAGGCACCAACATTAGAGCAGTCTGTACGTCGAAAAAAAAAAAAAAAAAAAAAAAAAAAGTGTACATCAGAGAAGAGGTAGTAAGACTAAATAGTTTCTTTTTTTGGAAAGTAATTCATATTACTCCCATTAAAAATCAAACTTGTTATATTACCTTGTTATTGACAAGTAATATTACTATAGTGTGTGACCGAAGTAGTGAGTTACCCAGCTCTGGGTATGACCGCCTTCAACTTCTTTGCTCTACAGGGGACTTAATTCCCAGCTTGGGAAAGTAAAACATATTTAAAATAGTAAATAAGTAATGCAGTGTTCATTTGATTTTTAGCATTACAAAGCACTATATCAGATGTCATGGTATAAAATGGCTTCGATTAAATGCAATAACCCACTCCAGGATTTGCGGGAAGACATATCTAGGATCTTCGTTTCCAGTTTTTATTTTTGATCATGTGATGTCCCTTTTTTGAGCCGACTCCGTTCAATTAAAACTCTTGGAAAAGTGTTGATTGTGAAACAAGTTCACTCAGTTTTTTCTCCCGTAACTTGATACTTACACTATCAATGAAACAGAAAAAAAAGGCAGCTCCTTATTTTTAATTCAAACCAAAACGCAAACAGCGAGTGAACTCAAGTGAACTTAATGAATTTAAGTTTAAACAAAAAAAAAAAAAGTGATCTTGTTTTACAATCTTTCCTTTTCCAAGAGTTTAATTAAGAAACAGAGTCGGCTCAAAATAACCTTATAAGAGACATCACATGATCAAAAAGAAACTGAAAACTAAGAGCCCTATACATATCTAACAGCACTTCTGGGTGGTTGAAGGCACTCGGTCCATGGCAAAATAATGTTCTGTAATTCTTGGCTCACTAACACAATGACATTGCACGGTTGTGTTAAGAGAAAACCCTCCCAGACTTTTTTTTTTTTAAATTAAAATGACTCTTATACTGTACTCTTTTCCAGGATACAGTGGGTGTGAAGGACACATCAAGTATCCTCTATTAAGGCCACCGTCTCAGATTTAGTGTCAACAGCCTCATCCATACAGGCGTTCATGAAATCCAAAAAATCCTCATCCCTCTTTGCAGTTCTCTTGTGGTTGTGTCTCGTGTAGTTGTGAAATGAAAACACCCGTTTACTCCCCAGATCCTTGAAGAAAGGTTCCAGATCATCTCCAATTCCAAAGTTCTTCATGGTCAGCGCAGTGAAAGGGTACGAGCCTAGGAACAAAAAATACAAATGATCACTTTGCTGTTCCTTCCTCTGGCGAAGTCCATTGAAACTACTTGTGCAACAGGTTTTACGACCCCACCTGAAACCCTTTTTGCTGCTCTTTTCTTTAAGTAGTGTCAGGTGGGATCCTAATACCTGCTGCACAGTGTGTGGTGTCAGGATAAAAAAAAATGTTTAAGGAATTTGTCCCAAACTAAAAAAAACTTACCTGTAACACTTTTAACATCTTCAAATAGTTTATGAATTTCATCTTTGGTTGTTTCTGTCAGCTTGTTGATGCAACTGAAAGACATTAATATGATCTGTGTCACATGGCAGGATCTTCATTAGGAAACAGCACAGGCACATTGTGAGATGCACGGTATGTGTCGCAGGACAGTGCAGTTCAGTGTATGGGCAGGCTTTTTGATTAATCACAATTCAGTAAGTGCTCCAATAGATGCACTATATTCTTTCAAAACCAAGTAGCAGTTCTGCGAGATGAAAGGACCAACTTGAAGTTTTTCCTGATGCTACTGTTCCTATTGTCGGACAGCTTTCTGGGCAACCATATTGAGAAGGTCATGTGATTTGTGAACTGTGTTGTGCTTGGAGCGGCTTTACAGCAGCCATCTTGAGAAGGTCTTGTCTGTTGAGTTTGGAGCGAGTCATAACTTTGAATCATGGAGTTGTACATAAAGCCCATCAGAATACCAAACCAACAGCCGTTACCCTGCTAAGAAGTGTACCTTTTCCAAGACTGTTTCTCGAGAAAGCCGTCTACCTGATGGTGATGTAAATACAATCATTATTATTATTTTTACCTGTGCACAAACACAAAAGGGCGTCTGTGAGACTGGGCTTCCCTTCTCCACTTGTCCAGGTAGGAGTCCCGTTCACTGGTCCAGAACCTGTCCTCTGGCTGCAGCAGTGCTCTGGTGATGGTGATGTGCTCTGTCAGGGGCACCTCCTCAGGCTGGGCATAATGGGGGGGATGCCTCGAGGCACCTGCCCAGTTAGCAAAGGGCTCTTCAGCCTTGTAAGCATACACACATGAGTTGATGAGTGACGGCACGCCATGCTCTGGTTTTCCGATCAGTACAATGACCGTGTCGTCTGAGCAATTAGAAATCCTTTCCCGCTTTCTGGCCAGATTCCGGCGTACTGAGAAACACAAAAACACATGGATATGAATATGGAATATGGATAGGGTCATTCAATTTGAAATATCCTGGTTCTTCTAGTCAAAAGGTAATTCATGAAAGACATTGTCCCGTTTGAACATTATTAAAAAGCATTATTGTTTTCCAATGCAGCGTTCAGAGAAATAACAGTTGAATTTCAAAAGTAAAATTTTAAAAGCAACACTTTTCTGGTTTATAACATGAAGGGTGTGTCGCGAGTGAAGTACAGAATTCATTTTAAATGATAGGCCCTTTCAACACTGCACATCAATAACTGCAAGAGGCATAGAGAAGTAGAACAGTACCTTTATACCAATACTGGTATACAATGAACCCAACACAAGCCAGGATGAAAAGGGCGACAAGGATTAGGGATTCTATCATTGTAATGTGCTGATCATCGGTCTCTTGTCCTGCAGAAAAAAAAGTAAAACATTCAACACTGCAGAGCTGTCCCGAGTCTAGCTGTGGGAGTCTACAGGTAACCAGTCTGAGGCAAGATAGGTAATTGATCCTGCTCCTAGTAATTTTTGAATTAACTATTTAAGTATCATTATCATTTGGTGTTTCTATTTAGGGAGGAGTGTGTGTGTGTGATTTTATCCCAGGTAGTGTGGTTATTTGAGTAAAAGGTTGAGTTGCAATTTTTTAAATTGTATCAGGGAGGGTGGTTTAATTTAATTAACTTGAATAGTTTGCATTTGGATTGGTCTCCACACAGCTTCCTGTAGTGGTGTGATCCCATTGAAGTGTGTGAAACTATTGTTTCACTATCACCCTTCATGTAAATGTGCTTTATTTTGCTCTTATCTGCCCCCTATTTTACTGCATTTAATCCTGTACTTCAGAATACTGTAATCTGCCAAGTGTTTAACCTGTAGTACTTTGTATTTAATCATATCCTGATGTAACTATCACTATTTAATCATATCCTGATGTCACTATCACTATTATCTGCTGTATTATTGAATTGTGGTTTGTCACACTTGTACTTTGCTTGAACAAAAGTTATTGTATTTCTTGCTCTTATTGTATTACTTGTGTTGTAACACTTGAAATGTATTTGCTTACGATTGTAAGTCGCCCTGGATAAGGGGGCGTCTGCTAAAATAAATAATAATAATAATAATAATAATAATAATAATAATAATAATAATAATAATATTGTCTCCAGAGCAGTTAGCAGCTGTGCCAGTTCCCTTGCAAAGTGAGGTGGAACCTAATTTAAGGGTGGGTATCGAATAGTTATCAGTCTTCAGGCAACCAGGGACCGAGGCAGATAGGTAAGTTCCTGCTTCAAGTAATTTTAAACTAACTACATTTGGTGACATTGTAAGGTGGTGTTTGAATGAGCTGAGTTAGTGTGTGATTAGTACCAGGTGAGTGGTTAAATTGATTAGAAGTTGATTTGCTATTTGATTGGTTTCCACACAGTTTAGTTGGTTCTTTTGCCACCCAGTTGTAACATTTAATCAAGCAGCCTATTTCGGCGCCAGCAAGAAGCGCCAGCAAAAGAAGCGCCTCAACAAAAGAGCCGGGAGTCTAGCTGTGGGAGTCCAGTGAGGGGAGGCCTGCGCTGAGACGCTGTTCGATTAGATCCAAACCTAACAGCGCTCTGGAAGAAGCCATCTGCTAGTCAGGTCTGTACCCTCCACCCCACTGCTCCTACTGTGCCTTTTGTCTTGCCTGTCCTGCTATGACTGTCTCTCACATCCGTGTTCTGTCCTCTCGTCCTCGTCCTCTGCCCTCTTTCCGCTGCTGCTCCTCCAACCTCATCCCTCTGCCTCTCCCCCCCTCCAGCACACTCTCTGGTGCACTCTGGAACTGTCACTCTTCTGCTAACAAAGCTGATTTCATCTCTGCCTTTGCCTCCCACCTCTCTCTCGATTTCCTTGCTCTCACTGAAACCAAGCTGTCCCCTGATAACACTAACTCCTGCTGCCCTGTCCTCTCTCTACGTCCTGTCCCATACCCCGCGTCTCACTGGACGGGGAGGTGGGACTGGTCTTCTCTCTCCCTCCATACTCTTTTCTGTCCCCTCCGATCTCTCCTCACTCTCTGTCAATACCTTTGAATTTCATGCAGTCCAACCAACCTCTCCCTGTCAACTCCTGCTCATTGTACTGTACCGCCCCCCTGGGCCTCTCGCTCACTTTCTGGATGAACTCGACTATCTACTCTCCTCCCTCCCCTCTCTGTCTACCCCAACTGTCCGGATAGGTGACTTCAACATCCATCTCTCCAACCCCAGCCACTCTGCTGGATTCCTCCCTCTCCTTCACTCCTTCGACTTCTGTCTCTCTCCATCCCCTCCTACCCACAAAGCTGGCCGTCAACTGGACCTCACCTTCTCCAGGGCCTGCTGCCCCTCCACCCTCTCTGTCACCCCCCCTGGACCTCTCTGATCACTATTTCATCTTTTTCTCTGTCTCTCCCCCTGCTCCTCCTACCCCCACTGTCACCTCTCGCCATAACCTCCGCTCTCTCTCCCCTCTGTCCTTGCCTCCACTGCTCTCTCTCCCCCTCCTATCGACTCCTTTTCACAACTCTCGTAGACTCTGCTACCTCCACCCTCTTCTCCTCCCTCACCTCCTCCCTCGACTCCCTCTGTCCCCTCACCTCCCGACCTGCTCGCCCCTCCCCATCCCTGGCTCTCTTCTGCGCTCCGCTCGGCAAGAATCCCACTGCAATCTGCTGAAAAGAAATGGAAGAGAACCAAACTCCCTGCTGCCCTAGACCTTTACCGCACTCTCCTCCTTCTCCTCTACTCTCTCCTCTGCTAAATGTACTTATTTCCAATCTGTAATCCAAGCCTCCACTAACAACCCACGTAAACTATTCTCTACCTTCTCCTCCCTCCTAAACCCTCCTCCTCCATCTCCCCTGATGACTTTGCCTCCTTCTCTTCTAAAATCTCAGATATCCGCAAACTCTAACACCTCTCCCTCCCCACACCCCCTCCTGCTCCAACCCCTACACCCACTGCATCCCCTACTAACTCACCCTCCTTCTCCACCTTCTTGCCCCTCTCAGACTCTGACCTCTCCTCCCTGCTCCAGGGTCACAAACCCACCACGTGTGCCCTGGACCCCCCCCCCCTCACCTCTTTCAAGCTGCTGCTCCTGCTCTACTTCCCTTCATCTCCTCCCTTCTCAACACCTCTCTACTTTCTGGTCTCTTTCCTCTGCCTTCAAAAAAAGCCTCTATCACTCCCCTCCTCAAAAACCTACCCTCGACCCCACCTCCTCCAGAGCTACCGTCCTGTCTCCTCCTACCCTTCTCTCCAAAACCCTCGAGCAGACTGTACACCGCCAGCTCTCTGCTTTCCTGTCCAACCACTCTCTGCTCGACCCTCCAATCTGGCTTCCGCTCTGCTCACTCCACTGAAACCGCCCTCCTGTCTGTCACCAACTCACTTAAGTCTGCCCGAGCTGCCTCTCTCTCCTCTGTCCTAATTCTCCTCGACCTCTCTGCTGCCTTTGACACTGTTGATCACTCTATTCTACTATCATCTCTCGCTGACCTGGGGATCTCTGGCACTGCTCTGGCCTGGTTCTCCTCCTACCTCTCAACCGCACTTACCAGGTAACCTGGCGTGGAGCAACCTCCACACCTCACCCTCTCTTAACAGGAGTCCCCAAAGGTCAGTCTTGGGTCCTCTCCTGTTCTCTCTCTACACCCGCTCCCTGGGCCCCCCATCGCATCCTATGGTTTCTCATACCATTTCTATGCTGATGATGCTCAGATTTTCCTCTCCTTCCCCACCTCTGACTCCACCATCTCCTCCCGTATCTCTACCTGTCTACTATTTCCTCCTGGATGCACTCGCATCACCTCAAACTCAACCTCTCTAAATCTGACCTCCTTTTCTTTCCTCCTCCTCCCCTCTGATCTCTCTATCTCTGTTCCTCTGAATCTACCACACTCCCTCTTCCTCCGCTAAGAACCTCGGAGTCACCCTGGACCCCTGCCTCTCTCATTCCCAGCACATCTCCACTCTGGCACGCACTTGCCGATTCTTCCTGAGCAACATCCAAGAATCCACCCTTCCTCACCAACTCGCCACCCAGCTCCTGGTCCAGGCCTTGGTACTCTCCCACCTAGACTACTGCAACTCCCTCCTGGCTGGCCTCCCTGCGTCCGCTCCAGCTCATCCAGAACTCCGCTGCCTGCCTGGTGTTCTTTCTGCCTCGCTTCTCCCACACAACTCCACTACTCCGCTCACTCCACTGGCTACCGATCACCGCTCGCATCCAGTTCAAGACTCTTGTACTAGCCTACAGATGCCTTGACCAGACTGCACCCAGCTACCTCCAGACCCTCATCTCTCCCTACACCCCCACTCGACCTCTCCGCTCCGCCTGCACTAGAAGACTGGCTCTACCTCCTCTACGCTCCCCTGCCTCCAGAGTCCGCTCCTTCTCCACCCTTGCTCCGCAGTGGTGGAATGACCTTCCTACAGATGTCAGGACCGCCCAGTCCCTGACCACATTCCGGCGCCTCCTTAAGACTCCCCTCTTCAGACAGCACCTGTAGAACTCCTCTGTTTTTCCCCTGGGACACTATCACACTTCCTTAAATGCGCTTTATTTGCTCTTATCTGCCACCTATTTTACTGCATTTAATCCTGTACTTCAGAGTACTGTAATCTGTCAAGTGTTTAATCTGTAGTATTTTGTATTTAATCATCTCTTGATGTAACTATCACTGTCACCATTATCTGCTGTATTATTGAATTGTATTTTGTCACACTTGTACTTGCTTGAACCAAAGTCATTGTATTTATCTTGCTCTTATTGTATTACTTGTACTGTAACACTTGAAATGTATTTGCTTACGATTGTAAGTCGCCCTGGATAAGGGCGTCTGCGAAGAAATAAAAATAATAATAATAATAATAATAATAATATGAAAACAAGTTTTTCACACAGAATGCTGCAATACTCCCTGAGTTGTGCTGCAGGTGAATAACACATTTACCTGGAGTGACTCGCATGCAGTTGGTTTTGTGTTCTTGGAGAGGCTGGTTCCACACTGTACAGCAGATTGTTTCCTCTTCAGTAACATTCCTTGTTAATTTACTCACAACATCATACAGCCCCTCTGGATTCAGTGTGTGCTGCGTGACTGAATCCGGAGTGTAATTCATCCCACTGCCACCGGTCCAGGTCACCAGCGCAGGAGGGAAACCATTTCTAGAAGAGCAGGTGAAGGAGCGAGTGTCCAGGGCTTCTGTCAACTGGGGGTTCAGAAGAGGCTGCAAAGAGACACGCTGCTTAGGCAACAATAGCAAGTGCAGTGGAACGGACAATAAGACCATTTTCATTTCTCTTGGGGTGAGGGAGGGGGTAGTTCAGTCTCCATGCCTCAAACAAGCCCTAGACTGCAAGGAACACCCTTTCTCTTCAAGGTGTGAGCTATGCAGAGGCACACACATACAAAAAACAGTTAAAGACCCGCCTACATACCATTAGAACAGTTAAAACAGATTTTAATTTTAAACATTTTTGGTTTGTGTCAGGTATTTCGTTCTCTCTTATATAAATACAAATTATAATTATTATTATTATTTTATTTTTTTAAACAGTGTAGTACATTTATAAAGCCCCTCATCAGAAATCTGCCTAGAACGTTCTCAATGAAAAGGGTAGGCCTTTCTCTCTCAATTTATCCCATCATAAACATCTGCCCATCCTGGGGAGGCCCTTCCCTCCTGCAATTTGCTGATCCAACGCCCGTCCCTGAAGTGCTGGATCTGTGTGCAGTTTGAATTCTCACAGTGGTGCCACAGGACAGGCTTGTCTTGTCTCATCCTGGCAGCGTCAAACGTGCATTCGATCCAGACGTCATTGCCACGGACCGCTGTGATTTTTTTCACAAGACTCCCTCCTGAAAGAGCGTGGATAGAAAAACGAGTTTTCAGTCAATGGTAAGAAGGTGCGAGTCAGGCATTAATATAACTGACAAAGGAAAAGGTTGAGACTTCAACAAAGGGTTACTGTGGAGAAATGAATTCACATAACTCCAGCAGGAATGACTGAATATTATGGAAACAGCTGTTACTCAAGTTCTTCACTATAGGTATTAATACTTTCGTAAATACTGTCTTAAATACCTCTTAGGTTATTTTCAAACATTGGTTCCTTTTTGGAGATAAAGGAATGTCTTCACTTAATAAATAAATGTTTACCTGTAATATACAGCACCTTCAGGTGTTGTTTAGCCTGTTGTGTTTTTACAGTTGTTTGGTATTAGCGTTTTTAAATGGAGTCTGCACAGTGCAGGTCGGGTATTTCTTATCTTTCACCGGAGATGCAACAGGTGCATAAACACGCCCACGGAGAACCCGTTTCATTGGTAAACAGCGCCACTCCTCATAACCACCGAGCGGTGGAACCGTTTACCAACGAAACAAACAAACACACACACACAATACTCGTAACCGAGATAAACACGGACATTGTTTTAAATATTATATTTGTATTTATCATTTCTATATATAATTATACATACACGTGTTAATAAATCTTAATAAAATAAAACAACCTACCGGTACTTTTAACAACCAATAAGATCAGCCCAACGACGAAAAGCTGCATTCTAAAAGAGAAATAAAAAAGATTGCACACCTGTTTGAACACATGAAGATGAGCAAAAGTACTTTAAATATATTTGAACATGTATTTGTTACAGGCACAGCCTACAGGATAGATGTGTGTAACTGTCCAGGTGTAGTAAAGCAGCCTTTTAGTATTTTTTTCACGGATATAAAACAATAAATCGCCGTTTATAAATAATGTATGTTTAATTGGACATGATAGTTTAGCAGTTGAGCTCATTCATAACTGCAGTGTTCCAGTTTGTTATGCAATGTTACGATTCCAAACAGAATATTGCTTTCTACCTGCACAGAACCTCGACGCGGCTCGGGGGTTTCCGGCAAGCTCAAGTTGTATTGTCCACAAGTTGTCCTTTTATTCTGTAACAAACAGAAAGAAGCTTACCTGCAGGAAAAGGGTTTGTTCCACCGACAAAAAAATATTCTTGTTAACTATGAATATATTTACAGCAGTCTAGTTCCAAACAGAATAATCTTGTGTTCAGCCCACAGTGTAAGAGTTTGTTTACTTCTGCTTGTGACGCAGTTCACTCACTTTCTTCCCTTAACGTTTAATGGCTGCTGTTGTAATTTAGCCAATCGGATGTTTGATGCCAGCAAGCGACAGTAGAAGTCTCTCAGCTCTACAGCTGCAACATTAAGTAGTTTGCATTAATGCGTCCATTATATTTATTCTGGATTGTATGCCCTAGAAGTTCCGGTGTCTAAAATACTCCCATTTGTAAATATAAGTTCGAGAGTCCCACACAGATGTATCCCCGCCCTTCTGCTTGTTTGCTATCAGCTGCTGCAGTTTCGGTTTTACTTCTGTTTTCTTTTGATGTTTAAATGGCTGCAGGGACGGGCAAACTAGTCAAGGAAACTAATAAAAAAAGAATCCAAAAAAACTTTAAAATTGAACCGGAAAATAGGTGGTCACTAATGTGTTTTAAATTGAAAATAGTAAATGCTATTATGTCATTTTTTTTTTAAATAGTTGAAACCTTCAACTATTTAGAATCACATTGATTGCATGGCACAGCCTACGAATGCCTGCTTGTGGTCTACATGGTATCCGCCTAGTAATCCAGTGTGTGGTCAAATATACCAACATTCTAGACTGAACGTTTTTGAAAGCACCATGTGACATTCATTCATAACACTTATCATAAATGGTTGTAATTAAAGCAATTCTCTTAGACTGTATTTAAAAAGTTTTTTTTTTATTTCAGGCACTTGTGTGCACATACAGTCGGTAATAATATTTACACAAAAATACCAAATAAATGATATTACTAAATACTTTAACAAAGTAGCAATAATACGTCAAGTAAATATAATTTTAAAATGCGTTTTAAATCCTCCCTCGATGCACGTTCCTCGTCGCTCCCCGCTCCCGCGCTGTCCTCGAGCAAACAGAACCGCGTCGTCACAGATGTGTTTTATGATGATAATTAGCCAATTAAAGGATTATTGTAATTCCAAATGGAGTTACGATCGAGTTAGGCGCTTCAACCGTTATACTCAATTACATTAAGGTTTTACATATTTTAACTGCCCAAAATGCAAGGTTTTTACTATAAAAGGATAGTAAAAAAAAAAAAAAAAAACATGCACGTTTTAAAACGTCACTGTAGCTTTGACACTTATACCTCAAATGGACTCTATAGTAATAATAATAATAATAATAATAATTGCAGAGTCACTTACAATAGGACATTGATTTAACATCTCATCCGCAGGATGGAGCGAGCACAAGGAGGTGAAGTGACTTGCTCAGGGTCACACAGCGAGTCAGTCAGTAGCAACGGTGGGATTTGAACCGGTGACCTTCTGGTTACAAACCCTGGACTTTAACCACTGGATCACACTGCCTCCTAGTACTATTCCACACACCTGTACAGTACACAGCACCCACCACATGTCTTCTGTTATTGTTGAAATCTGTTCACCAGTTTAGTTTCCCTCTACCATCTCCCAGTTCCAAAACTCAATGGCCACTGATATGTTAACCACGGCACTACAGCGTCACCATGTGGACATTTGGAGAACTGCAGACAAATGCGAGAATTTTAAAAATCTTGTATCAGTCTAACAATTATTCTGCATCTTTTTTCCCCCCCAAAATAACCTATGAGTTTTATTATGATTAGTAAAAGTTTAAAAACAGTTGCACCAAGTATTGAGACATGTATCTAATGATTTGTAATGAGCAGAGCAGGACTGCAGCAGTGTAGTTCAGTTACACAGCCAAGGTATTCCTTTAAGCTTCAAGATTCAAGCAACCTGTGACTTGATTCTCAGGGGAAATAATTGACGGTTCCTTATAAATGAAGTCTCACATTTCACAAAGTCTCACAAAGTCCACCTTATTGACAGTGCCATGGCAGGTGAATCGGTAGCTGTAAAAATATTGCATTCATTTTCTCTATAATAAAATAATGTACCTCCCTACCGTAGTCCATATACAATCCTACACCCACGTGGATTTGGTCGCTACTGTAAATTATTTTACCGTCACATAGAACTTTAAATATTTACTATAGGTACCATTAAGTGACACATCTGTATCTTTTTATGGGGTACATTTTAGATCCTTTATTATAGTTCCGTTAAAAAGGTACAAATACAAGTGTTTGTACCCGTCATGGTACATTAGGAAGAGGTACAATTTGGTCACAGTGGGTACTTATAAGTACCAAGACATTAGTACCATTAATAGGTACATAACTGCCACATGAGGTACAAAACGAGATGGTACAAATTTGCACCCTCCAAAAAAGTACCTATATTGTACCTTGAAAGGTACCACTACACAGACAAGCATTTGTACCTTTGTATACAATACTGATGAGACTGCAGATATGAAGCAAGCGATAATAAATATACTTTATTATTATTATTATTATTATTATTATTATTATTATTATTATTATTTTATATTTCTTAGCAGACGCCCTTATCCAGGGCGACTTACAATCGTAAGCAAATACATTTCAAGAATCACAGTACAAGTATCAATACAATTAAGAGCAAGATAAAATACAATGACTTTGGTTCAAGCAAGTACAAGTGTGACAAAATACAATTCAATAATACAGCAGATAAGTGACAGTGATAGTTACATCAAGATATGATTAAATACAAAATACTACAGGTTAAACACTTGACAGATTACAGTACTCTAAAGTACAGGATTAAATGCAGTAAAATAGGGGGCAGATAAGAGCAAATAAAGCGCATTTAAGGAAGGGTGATAAGTGATACTTTTGTTGTTACCTTTCAAAAAGGACGAAAGTAGCCAGGGTCCAGTGAGTTGTTTAATACAGCAAGAGGCACAAACTAGAGCCGAGCACAGATATAACAGTAATGACTGTATAACGAGGAGCTGGTAGTTCGCGTATTATATATATAATACCGTACATGTGCGCCCTCGAATTTAGGATCGATGTATTTTATTCGGTATAACACGGTAAATTAGGTGACAGAAAAAGAGTTTCAAAATATACAGTAATGCTTTGTTTGGAGATTATATTATATAATAATTTGAATGTAATCCCATAACAGTATATTATCTTATACATTAAATAAGATATGTAATGCCATAACAGTTTTTATTGTTTATATATATATATATATATATATATATATATATATATATATATATATATATATAATAAACTATATTGGGTTTAAATCGAGAGTCAGTTTAGCCGAAAAGGAGGTAGCTAGGATTTAATGTTCTACTCGTGCACAAGGAAATCTTACTTAGGCCACAGTACAAATGCATTCGTTACAACTCACAAGCAAAAACATAATTCTATGAACACATTTAACAAATGTAATATCCCAAAACGCGTGTAATTGTTTTAAATACTGCGTTTTTACAACCTTGGCTTCTTATTCGCATACCGCAAATGTAACACAAATTGAATAAGTAACTGGGGTATTTCAGGGGTTAAATCGCTTTGGGCCTCTTATTTCAAAGTTGATTCTCATAGAATAATAAAAACATTATTATTATTCATTAATTAATCTGTCACCTTTATCCAAGGCGACTTACAACTATTACAATAGAAAATACAATATTCAAAAGTTGTTATTATTATATGATTATTTATAGTAGTAGTAGTAGCAGTACTGGTGTAGTAATGCTACCAACCGTCCAGATTTTCCTACGACAGCCCTCTTGTTAGGTAACATGTCCCGGTGTCCCCACAAGTTTAGTGCAATCTTAGTTTTGTCCCGCTTTTGGCTAGTTGTCCCAATTTTCATGAACGTCTGTGTTTGGCCATAGGCTCAACTGTAATTAAGAAGCACCCTGATGGACAAAGGTCAATCTAAAGCCAACTGGCCCCATAATCCCAGAGACACTAAGACAGGACAGGTTTGTAAAATTGATCAAACTGAAAGCAATGAATCTGTAATGAAATGCTAAACCTTTGCTCCATTGATAGTGCTGCTTAATTACCGCGAGGCAGCATGACGATGCAATAGTAAAATGCACAGTGAATCTTTTAATTTACATTAGTATTTTACATGGGAGCTCAGATATATAGAATAAAATGCAGAACAACAACTAGAGAGACTAAATATTAGTCGACTTCAGTGAATTAGCAGCACAGCTATGGCTAAAAGTTTTGCATCTCCCTATATAATTCAATCATTTTGCTTCATGGTCGAATGAAGCCTGTGGAATAATGTCACGTCAACATATTGAATTACATACCGCTTTGTAGTTTTCCATACTTCATGAAAAACTGACAATTAAAAAAAAATATGACATTTCAAAATCCTTTAAAGTATTCAGAAATACTTTACTAGTATGGCATCCGGTATTATTATTTATTTCTTAGCAGACACCCTTATCCAGGGCGACTTACAATGGTTACAAAATATCAAAGTATTGCACTATAAAAATCACATTATAAGTTATCACATTACAAGTTATCACATTATAAAATCACATTACAGAACATCATAGTACAGGTAAGAGCAGATATGAGAGTACAACAGGATCAAATTCAAGCGAGAGCAAAATCAAGAATACAGTACGGTAGAGTGGGGTAAGGGGCCCCCCTTAAGGAAAATTCCATATTTGTCATATAAACTAATGTACATTTCTCCCCTTTTTATGTTCTAAATAAACTTATATGCAACCTCCATAGCTGAGTATAAACAGGAGTCTCTAGTGATATCAAATGCACAAACATAAATAAATAAACATTTCTGAGAAAGGGGCCTTTTACCCACATGCAGGGGCACACTTAAATATTGTAACAATTTTATGATCTTTTATTAACAGCATTTTAAATTCAAATAACACCAACAAGAAGGGCTCTTTTTAAATATTCCTGCGTATACAATGATCCTCTGATGTTTTTTCTTGTGTTCTTTTGAGACATAGTGCTGAATTTGGAGGAAAAATACAAATAAAATCAATAACAGTATAGATTCTGAGTGCTATCATTGTGACACTACTGTGACTATGAATTAATAGTCTTTCATCGTCCAACCGAGATGATGTGGGAGCTACTTGTTTGAAAGAAAGTTAAAAGATACCGGTATAAAGATTTTAATCTTGGAGACTAAAATACCAAGATCAGACACTGAAATGATTGTAGCTAATAATAATAAATAATAAATAATAATGTAGGCTACTTAGTGTTGAACAATCTCATTTATTACAATTCTGTAACTTTGTCATTCTTCATTGTACACACTTTTTCAGTCAAACTACAACACAAACTAAGCTGCCCTTGACAAACTTACATTAGGGCCTAGCCAGAGAGTCACTGTAGAATTTTGGGAGGGCGAAATAAACTTTTTAGTAATACGATAAAGTGTCATATTTTCCTTTTAAAAGAACCCTCCTAGCTTGCAATTTACCTCATCATGGGGTAAGAGGCCTCCCATAGGCTTCTAACCCCAAACAGTGAGGGGGAAGGGAGCTATTACCCAAAAGGCAGACATTTAGTTTTCATTGTTTTAAGGTCTGTGCATAAAAAACACCTACACAAACACAACATTATCATGAAGCCAATAGTTCAATTCATAATTTTAATATACACCCTTGAACCTGCAGGCCTCACAGTGTTCACACCATGTAACCGAATTCAAAAAAAATATTATAAGAATTAGTCATAGAAGTAAAAACTTTGAGAAATTCTCACATGTGGTTTTCTGTTGAGCTGCAAAAACTGGTAGTAGGTGCGTCTAGAGGGGGAAAGTGTTGATTGTGAAACAAGTTCACGTCAGTTTTTTCTCCAGTAACTTGAGACTTACATTATCAATGAAACAGAAAAAAAGGCAGCTCCTTATTTTTAATTCAAACCAAAACGCAAACAGCGAGTGAACTCAAGTGAACTTAATGAATTTAAGTTTAAACAAAAAAGTGATCTTGTTTTAAAATCTTTCCTTTTCCAAGAGTTTAATTAAGAAACAGAGTCGGCTTAAAATAACCTTATAAGAGACATCACGTGATCAAAAAGAAAAACTGAAAACTAAGAGCCCTATACATATCTAACAGCACTTCTGGGTGGTTGAAGGCACTCGGTCCATGGCAAAATAATGTTCTGTAGTTCTTGGCTCACTAACACAATGACATTGCACTGTTGTGTCAAGAGAAAACCCTCACAGACTATTTTTAAATTAAATGATTATTATTATTATTACATTTCTTAGCAGACGCCCTTATCCAGGGCGACTTACAATTATTACAAGATATCACAATTTTTTACATACAATTACCCATTTATACACAGTTGGGTTTTTACTGGAGCAATCTAGGTAAAGTACCTTGCTCAAGGGTACAACAGCAGTGCCCCCCCTGGGATTGAACCTACAACCCTCCGGTCAGGAGTCCAGAGCCTTAACCACTACTCCACACTGCTGCCCCTGTTGTACTGTACTGTGCTCTTTTCTAGGATTCAGTGGGTGTGAAGGGCACATCAATTATCCTCTATTAAGGGCACCGTCTCAGATTTAGTGTCAACAGCCTCATCAATACAGGCGATCATGAAATCCAAAAACTCCTCATCCCTCTTCGCACTTCTCTTGTAGTCGTGTATCGTGTAGTTGCGAAATGAAAACACCCGTTTACTCCCCAGATACTTGAAGAAAGGTTTCAGCTCATCTGCAGTTCCAAAGTTCTTCATAGTCAGTGCAGTGAAAGGGTATGAACCTAGGAACAAAAAATAAAATACAAATAATTTGACCACTTTGCTGTTCCTTCCTCTGGCGAAGTCCATTGAAACTACTTGTGCAACAGGTATTGCGATCCCACCTGAAACCCTTTTTGCTGCTCTTTTCTTTAAGTAGTGTCAGGTGGGATCCTAATACCTGCTGCACAGCGTGTGGTGTTAGGATAAATAATGTTTAAGGAATTTGTTCCAAACTAAAAAAAAAAAAATGTACCTGTAACACTTTTAACGTCTTCAAACAGTTTTTGAATTTCATCTTTGGTTGTTGCTGTCAGCTTGTCGATGCAACTGAAAGAAATTAATATGATCTGTGTCACATGACATGAAACAGCACAGGCACATTGTGAGATGCATGGTATGTGTCACAGGACAGTGCAGTTCAGTGTATGGGCAGGCTTTTTGATTCATCAGAATTCAATAAGTGCTCTAATAGATATGTACAGCAGTCCACGAATATAGGAGCACCTCCTAAGAGAACACTTCACCTAAGGGAACACCCTTGTGGTGAAACTGATTTTTCCCATTGTAAATGCTCTGGCTACAGGAATAGGAACGTCGCTTAAAAGGACACCTTCTTGGCACTGATAGCGATTCGTTCACAACGGATACAGTACTGTTTTGTAACCCAATAACTCAAACTTAAATTCAAATGGTTTATTCAGTCTTTTCAAAAGCGACATGTCATCGCGAGACTGTCTTGAGGGACACCGATTGGTTTATTAAATCTTTCCAGAAGTTGACTTGTTTTGTATTCTGATTTCCACGAGTGCACCTCATCGCTACAAAATGACACGTAAACAAATGGAAAACGCACCAGTTCCTCTTGCTACAAAAAGTTGGAAATTGTTAGAGCTCTTGGAAAAAAAAAAACCCTGAATCCGACACAAGCCGCCAAGCAATTTGGCATTTCCTGTTCTGGTGAGTTGCTTCACCATTCTGTTAAATAATGTGCGTGTTTTGTATGTTGCTGCTGCATTTAACATGTGTGGGGGCGCTGTGTTAATTTAGTTGGACAGTTAGTTTTAAACGTTAGTTTGTCTGTTTCTTTACTATTATAGTTTGTTAACATACACTTGCCTATTGCTTTTCACAGTAATACATATGTATTGATTGATTCATATTATGTATGGTGGCTAACTCCGTCTTAAAGAACACTTTGCTTGCTTCCCGAGGGGTGTTTTCTTAGCAGGAGACTATTGTACCATATTCTTTCAAATCACAGTAGCAATTCTGTGAGATGAAAGTACCAACTTGAAGTCTTTCCTGGTGCTACCGTTGCTATAGTTGTCAGACAGCTTTCTGGGCAGCCATATTGAGAAGGTCTTGTGGATTGTGAACGGTGTGGTGCTTGGAACTGTTTGCAGCAACCATCTTGAGAAGGTCTGGAGGAGGTCTTGTCTGTTGTGTTTGGAGCAAGTCATAACTTTGAATCATGGAGTCATACATAAAGCCCATCAGAATGCCAAAGCAACAGCCATTACCCTGATAAGAAGTGTACCTTTTCCAAGACTGTTTATCGAGAAAGCCGTCTACCTGATGGTGATGTAAATACAATCATTATTATTATTTACCTGTGCACAAACACAAAACAGAGTCTGTGACTCTGTTCTTTCCTTCTCCACTTGTCCAGGTAGGCCTCCCTTTCACTGGTCCAGAACCTGTCCTCCGGCTGCAGCAGTGCTCTGGTGATGGTGATGTGCTCTGTTAGGGGCACCTCCTCAGGCTGGGCATAATGTGGAAGTTTCTTATCAGCACCAGCCAAGTTTTCAAAGTGTTTTTCAGCCTTGTATGCAAACACACAGGAGTTGATGACCGACGGCATCCCATGATGTGGTCTCCCAATCAGAACAATAACCATGTGGTTTGAGCAACTAAAAATCCTCTTCCGAATTCTGGCTAGATTCGGTCGTCCTGAGAAACAAACAAATCAATATGGATATAGATAGGGTCATTCAATTTGAAATATCCAAGTTATTCTAGTCGAAGGCAATTCATGAACAGTAGTGTCCCGTCTGAACATTTTATTGAAAAATGTCTTCCAATGCAGCATGCAGAGAAATGCAACAATTGAGTTTAAAAACTAAACTTTAAAAAGCAACACTTTTTTTCTGGTTTACAACATTAAGAGTGTGGCAAGAGTGCATTATAGAATTCGTTTTTCATTATAGGTCCATTCAACATTAATGTAGTAAAATTCAATTTAAAAATGGACCATCAGTACCCTTTTCCTTTCAGGGTGTGCACACAAGCACATGAAGATCAATAACTGTAAGAGGGATAGAGAAGTAGAACAGCACCTTTATAGTGATACCGGTATATCATGAACGCAACACAACAAGCCAGGATGAAAAGGGCGACAGGGATTAGGGTTGCCGTCATACTGTGCTGAGCATCGGTCTCTTGTCCTGCAGAAGAAAAAAAGTAAATCATATTCCATCAACTCTTTCAACACTGCAGAGCTGTCTGGCTCATTTGAAAACAAGTTTTTCACACAGTATGCATGCAATACCCCCTGAGTTATGCTGCAGGTGAATAACACATTTACCTGGAGTGACTCGCATGCAGTTGGTTTTGTGTTCTTGGAGAGGCTGGTTCCACACTGTACAGCAGACTGTTTCCTCTTCAGTAAAACGCCTTGTTAATTTACTCACAACATCATACAGCCCCTCTGGATTCAGTGTGTGCTGCGTGACTGAATCCGGAGTGTAATTCATCCCACTGCCACCGGTCCAGGTCACCAGCGCAGGAGGGAAACCATTTCTAGAAGAGCAGGTGAAGGAGCGAGTGTCCAGGGCTTCTGTCAACTGGGGGGGTTCAGAAGAGGCTGCAAAGAGAGACACGCTGCTTAGGCATCAATAGCAAGTGCAGTGGAACGGACAATAAGACCATTTTCCCTCTCTTAGGGGGTGAGGGAGGGGTAGTTCAGTCTCCATGCCTCAAACCAGCCCTGGACTGGAGGGAACACCCTTTTTCTTCGGGTGTGAGCTATGCAGAGAGCACAAAAGTTAAAGATACATACCTAGAACAGTTAAAACAGAGATTTTACTGTAAAGACCTTCTGTCAATATGACATTACATTCATGCTCAGCGTTTAACAGTTATTTTAATATTTAAACTGTTTAAGTTTGGTTTGCCATGAATTTAAATGTATTTCTCCGTACATTGACGGTGGAAAACATCTTATATAAAGAATTATTATTATTATTATTTTTTTAAACAGTGTAGGGTGTGAGGGTGGGAACTATATAGAGCACAAAAGTTAGAAATACATACCTAGAACAGTTAAAACAGAGATTTTAGTGTCAGGACGTTCTCTCAATACGACAGTACATTTATAAAGCCCCTCATCAGACATCTGCACGTTCTCAATGAAAAGGGAGGCATTTCCCTCTCTCAATTTATCAGGGTAAACCCGCCCCCTCCTGGAGGCTGCCCTGTCCTGCAGCTGATCCACGCCACCAATGAAGTGCTGGATCTCTATGCAGTTTGAATTCTCACAGTGGAGCCACCATACAGGCTCGTCTTGTCTCATCCTGGCAGCGTCAAACGTGCATTCAATCCAGACGTCACTGCCACGGACCGCTGTGATTTTTTTCACAAGACTCCCTCCTGAAAGAGCTTGGATGGAAAAACAAGATTTTCAGTCAATGGTAAGAAGGTGCAAGTCAGGCATTAATATAACTGACAAAGGAAAAGATTGAGACTTTTCAACAAAGGGGTTACTGTGGAGAATTGAATTCACATAATTGCAGAAGAAATGACTGAATATTATGGAAACAGCTGTTACTCGACTTCTCACTATAGGTATTAATACTTTCGTAAATACTGTCTTAAATACCTCTTAGGTTATTTTCAAACATTGGTTCTTTTTTGGAAATAAAGGAATGTCTTCACTTCATAAATAAATGTTTACCTGTAATATACAGCACCTTCAGGTGTTGTTTAGCCTGTTGTGTTGAACAGTTGTTTGGTATTAGCGGTTTTAAATGGAGTCTGCACAGTGCAGGTCAGGTATTTCTTATCTTTCACCGGAGATGCAACAGGTGCATAAACACGCCCACGGAGAACCCGTTTCATTGGTAAACAGCGCCACGCCTCATAACCACCGAGCAGTGGAGCCGTTTACCATCGAAACAAACACACAATACTCGTGACCGAGATAAACACGGACATTGTTTGTTTTAAATATTATATTTGTATTTATCATTTCTATATATAATTATACATACACGTGTTAATAAATGTTAATAAAATAAAACAACCTACCGGTACGTTTAACAACCAATAAGATCAGCCCAACGACGAAAAGCTGCATTCTAAAAGAGAAAAAAAAAGATTGCACACCTGTTTGAACACATGAAGATGAGCAAAAGTACTTTAAATATATTTGAACATGTATTTGTTACAGGCACAGCCTACAGGATAGATGTGTGTAACTGTCCAGGTGTAGCAAAGCAGCATTAGTATTTTTTCACGGATATAAAACAAATCGCTGTTTATAAATAATATATGTTTAATTGGACATGATAGTTTAGCAGTTGAGCTCATTAATAACTGCAGTGTTCCAGTTTGTTATGCAATGTTACGATTACAAACAGAATACTGCTTTCTACCTGCACAGAACCTCGACACGGCTCGGGGGTTTCCGGCAAGCTCAAGTTGTATTGTCCACAAGTTGTCCTTTTATTCTGTAACAAACAGAAAGAAGCTTACCTGCAGGAAAAGGGTTTGTTCCACCGACAAAAAAATATTCTTGTTAACTATGAATATATTTACAGCAGCCTAGTTCCAAACAGAATAATCTTGTGTTTATCCCGCAGTGTAAGAGTTTGTTTACTTCTGCTTGTGACGCAGTTCACTCACTTTCTTCCCTTAACGTTTAATGGCTGCTGTTGTAATTTATAGCCAATCGGGTGTTTGATGCCAACAAGCGACAGTAGAAGTCTCTCAGCTCTACAGCTGCAACATTAAGTAGTTTGCATTAATGCGTCCATTATATTTATTCTGCATTGTATGCCCTAGAAGTGCCGGTGTCTAAAATACTTCCATTTGTAAATATAAGTTCGAGAGTCCCACACAGATTTATAACCCCGCCCGTCTGCTTGTTTGTTATCAGCTGCTGCAGTTTCGGTTTTACTTTTGTTTTCTTTTGATGTTTAAATGGCTGCTGAATTATAACCAATCGCGTGTTTGATACCAACACGCAGGGACGGGCGTCAAGGAAACTAATAAAAAAAAAAATCCCAAAAACTTTAAAATTGAACTGGAAAATAGGTGGTCAGTTATGTATTTTAAATAGAAAATAGTAAATGCTATTTTGTAATTTAGATTTTTTTTTTTTAAATAGTTGACACCTTCAACTATATAAATCACATTGCTAGCATCACATAGCCTACGAATGCCTGCTTGTGCCACTCTAAAAAACTCCAAATTGGGAGAAAATAAAATAAATTGGAGATTACTAAATAAAAAAAATACTAAAAAAAAAATACTAAATTAAAAAAAAGGACACAAAGTAGAAGCATCCACGGTCCTGAAACTACAACGCCCAGGATCCTCTTCTGTTCACCTGGGCAGCCACGTCCTCCAGTGGAACCTTGTGTAAAAGAAAAGTGATGACATCAGAATAGAACACAGCCAGGAGATTCTAGAACTGCTGGGAGGAGGAGCCCATCAGTAATGATTAAATCAAACTGGGGCGGTAATTAACCTCTTCACATTCACAGTTGCATTACAATAATGAACCCTTGAAACACTTTGGCAAAACACTGCAAGTCTAATTAAGAATGAGAAGATGGTCTGTGAACTCTGGGGTAGATGCCGCCCTGCCAATGGGGGTGCAACGATACTCTGATGTCACGATCTGTATGGAGATATACGATGGTCCTGATAGGCTACTTGCAAGATTAATAATAAGCTCATTTCATGGACTATTGTTCGGGAGTGTGTGCATTCCTATTGAAACTGTAACACACTGAAGAACCACTTGGTCTGATGCAAGGAGCCGTGCTTCTTATCTGATCACGATACAGCCCTTCGTACAATGCAGAGCACAGAGAAAGCATCAAGACTCAACAGTTAATGACAGCCCTGCCAGCCAGCCAACACTTTGTGATAATTCATATTCTAGATAGAACCACGGTACAATCCTAAAGAAGTAAAGTGTATGCAAATATTATAAATATGGCCTGCAGAAAACTAAATGCAAGAACAAAAGTACTGACCTTTTATTCACAATGAGCCAACAGATCCTCCACCCCCCAGGATAAGGTTTTATAAACCTGCACCTGTGTGATCCTGCAGCTTCAGGTATTCCGATCTCTCAACAGGAATAATTCAGCCGAACGAGAGTCTATACGAAAAATCACCACGAATGCACGGTGGTGCCAACCCCCTCTAGTGGCAGCTGCCGGACCTGCATCTGAAGCCATTTGGAATGGGGTATGCAGTCACGTTCATTAAAGTGGTAAATAAATGAAAGGCATCTCTACCACTGCTTTGTAAGTGTGTGTAGACCCGAGCAGTATTAAGAGTAGATAGATACACTGCATTCTTAGTACGTAGTTTATTGAATATTGAAATGGTTAAGTATAGAAATGTACTTATTGAAGGGGAACATTGAGTCGCTTCAACTTAAGAGCATTGCTTTAAATACTCTTAGTGCAGTGAGATACTCTGCTTTCTTCGTGCTGCTCAGGTCTACGCACACTTACACAGCAGTGAATAGTGTTAGGTAGAGATGCATTTCATTTATTTACCACTTTAATGAACGTGACTGCTTATCCGATTCCAGCTGCCACCAGAGGGCGCCGGCACCACTGTGAATAGGGCGGTGCAGGCTCAGATACTGCCACCAGAGGGCGCCAGCACCACTGTGAATAGAGCGGTGCAGGCTCAGATACTGCCACCAGAGGGCGCCAGCACCACTGTGAATAGGGCGGTGCAGGCTCAGATACTGCCACCAGAGGGCGCCAGCACCACTGTGAATAGAGCGGTGCAGGCTCAGATACTGCCACCAGAGGGCGCCAGCACCACTGTGAATAGGGCGGTGCAGGCTCAGTTACTGCCACCAGAGGGCACCGGCACCACTGTGAATAGAGCGGTGCAGGCTCAGTTACTGCCACCAGAGGGCACCGGCACCACTGTGAATAGAGCTGTGCAGGCTCAGCAGGCTCAGTTACTGCCACCAAAGGGCGCCGGAACTCTGGTTCGGAGCGTATAGCATTGTGTCATATTCAATGATTTATATGTTGATAAAAGTAGAGAAGTCTCTCTGTCAGGTCACGCTTGCTATGATAAAGATGACGGTTTCATACGCACAGCGCATGTCCACAAAAAAAACTGTATCTAAAAAAACATTTTACAAAACGCCACACAAAACCCAGGAAGCACACTTCATTCACGCTGCATTGTACAGGTAGTATTTATCTTTCATTGATAAAAGGAAGGACACAGCGTGACATTTGAGGGCTTTTTAATGAAACGATACAAAAACGTTGTCCAACACTGCAATGGGCTGCCATAAATAATTAATAAAATCAAATAAAATTTGTATATTTTCTGTATGTATATATATATATATATATATATATATATATATATTTTTTTTTTTTTACATCTTACTTTACACATTTAGTGTAAAAATCATTTTCATTTCTTCCGGGGCTAGTTAGCAAAGGTGACACATGTATTAAGACAACGGTAAAGATGCATTTTCACTCTACTATAGCAACACACCCACTACAACTTTGGTAAACCACAATTAGTGGTGATATATAATTTAAGGTTCTGGGTTGGCAACTCCTTTCTCTTAGGGGGGTGAGGGAGAGTGCAGTTCAGTCTCCATGTCTCAAGCCTGTCCTGGACTGGAGGGAGCACCCTTTCTCTTAGGGGGGTGAGGGAGGGAGCAGTTGTCTCCGTGCCTCAAGCCTGCCCTGGACTGGAGGGAGCACATTTTTCACAGTTTGTATCTCAGAGGTGTCCTTCAACAGCCTGAATGAAATCAAACTTTAATGGTGCCGCTGTAACTATACTTCATAGCTGTGCCATAATTTTGATTTAATTCAAGCAGCAGGAAAGTTTGAATTGAATTGAGCCATCGAACAGGGAAGCAATGCGGGCCGTGCAGTGGTGCTGTGGTTTTTGATTGAATGCATCTCCAAGCCCCCTAACATTGTTTGTATTTTTCAGTCTCGGAGTCGCTCAGCGTAGAACAGCCCCCATCTCTGGTCCCCCTGCTCACAGCGTTGCAGCTTCTCCTTCCAGCCCTGCACAATGTAGCTGTAATCCTCTTCAGAGAACTCCTGAAACAACCCCACACAGCACAGCTTTATCAACCCTGCAATGCCCAAGCATTTTTAAAAATCAGAAAAGCTTACTGCTATATCTAAAAAGAATATACTGAACATTTCTTTTCCATTGCCGCCTGGTCCCTTCCTGACCTGAATGAACTCCTCTCGCAGTGTCTCTGCTCTCTGCAGCTCCTCCTTGATGACCTCGACAAACTGGGCGGTCCTATCCTCCGCCCGGACACGCCCAAACCCCGCCTCCTCCAGGAACTGCACAGGGACAGCACAGCGAGATTACACATCACAGCACAACTGGGCAAGAACCACCCATCACTACCAATCGGGCTGAATCCGAACAGAGAAATACTGAAAGAAATCTCAAATTCAACTGAAGATTTCTTTTAGTATTTCGGCAACGCAGTTCAGAATTCAGAATTCATTTTGAATTCACCCCATCCCCGTTAATTCATGCAGATTGAATTCCTGTATTCATTCCACATTGCTTTGTAACTAATGATGTTCCTGCGTGAACGAACACTTCTCTCAATCCCCTGGAGGGCCAGTAAGAGGGTATGACAGCAGGCCTTATACTGTACATGTGATCAACGCCAGTTGAGGAAAACTGAATGAATAATCAATTCCACTTGAATGAACGGGATGAATTCAAAGTGCAGAAGTGTTGCTCCTGCGGTATTCACTCGGAGTTCGTTCTGAATTTGCAGCCGTTATTTGGAGAAAGTGTTAGCAGTGATTCTAACTGCAGAAGCGATCTGCGACGCCAGGTCCTCCTACCCTGCCGTACTGGGGGGGAGTGTAGAGGATGTAGCCCCTCTGCTTCACATAGTCCTGGAAGGCAGGAGTCCAGGGCTTCTCTCCACAGCAGTAATCACTGATCAGCAGCTTCCCTCCGGGCTTCAACCACGACTGCAGGGGGCAAAACACACAGCAAGAGGACAGGAGTGAATCGCCATCCCTCTCACACAGCACTGACCAAAGCGTCAGCCCCAGAGGGTTAACGAGATCTGGAGAAAGACTCACGCACACACACGCAGAACTGTGTAATTATGAAGGAATGTATGGGGAATGAAAAGGGAGGTGTGTTACAGTGGTAATACATTGGGGGGTGCATAGCGAATCTTTTGGGGTGCACTGGGAATGTATTGGGGTGTATTACAGCAGTAGTGTATTGGGGGGTGCACTGGGAGGTGCTTAGGGGAGCTATTGGGGTGCACTGATCAGTCACTCACATAAAATTGCTTGAACAGAGCCAGCTTGTCAGCGATGTGCAGGATGGTGTCTCGGCTATAAACCACGTCGAAAGAGCATTCTGGGAAGAGCCTCCTTGTGGCGTCTCCAACTTCAAACTGTACCTGTGGAAGCAAAGCCGGAGTTAGGAAGGGCATTATAAAACCAGACCTGCCCTGGACTGGAGGGAGCACCCTTTCTCTCAGGGGGCGAGGGACGGAGGGAGGGACGGACGGAGCTGCGAGGGAGATACCTACCGAAGGCAGGTTCTCCTCAACGCTTCTCTCCATGGCAATCTCCACCATGTTGGAGGAGAGATCTATGCCCAGGACCGACGCACCAAATTTCTAGAAAAGCAGAGAGACAGGAGAAGTCACGGCCTGGTGGATTCGAGAGTCCCTAGAGCTTATTTCCAGTGTAACTGACAGCGGCGTTCCTCTGACCCTGGCCATGTAAAAGTCTCCTCCTCCAATCCCACAGCCCACGTCCAGCACTCTCTGTCCAGGAAGCAACGCCAGCATGTCCACAAACTCCTGCGGGAGCAAAACACCGAGATCAAACTTCATTGCAGCTGTTAAATGTTTAAACCGAAAAATGCACGGTTTGATAAAAGATTCTGCATGGATTAATTATAATAAAAAAAATAATAATAAAAAATAATTAAGACAGTTTCAATATTAATAGCATTCGGAGATACTAAAATAATCTAAAAATTCAATGACATGTTTAGAAACGTTTGTCATTGAATTTTAGTGTAACCACTACTTGGGTGTTTAACTGTTATGGATCATATCTGTAGCATCTCAATGCATTGGGAGCCACAGTAATGGAAAACTGTTTAAATCAATTTTAATAAATACTATTTCTGAATCGGATTACTATAGTCAAAATCATTAGGTTTTAAAATGACGGTAAACCCCTGTATTTCTGTGCCATGGCCAATGTCTATTAAAAAGCTCGACTAGCAGATAGATAAATAACTGAACAGCTACTCGTTTCTCAGCACAGTAAAATACGCAAATACCGTTTGTAACAAAACATTACATTTCGATGGAATACTGCTGTGTATATGAAAGGCTGCAAAACACATAAAACAGAATTTTTAATCTGCCATCTCAAGCCAGTTACTCAGTACTGTACGTTACTAAAATTACGGTTTGTAAGAAACGTTACATGGCCAGTGTCCACTGCTTGAATCGTGTTTTTTGTTTGCAATGTAGATGACGCTGTTTCCAGGCCTGGCGGTGAGGTGTTGGGGTTGTGGGGTTGTTGTGAGGGGTGCGCTGGGGTGTACCTCGGTGGTCCGGGCTCCCCCCGTGCTGATGAAGCCGCGGCCGAAGATCTTCTCGTAGCGCAGGATTCCGCGGGGCCGAGTATTGCTGGCTGTCCAGAAACTGCTGGAACGTGGCGGCCCCCTGGTTAGCCGAGCAGTTCCGTCTCACCTTCTGCAGCAGCCAGCACAACTGGTTCTGATTCTTCTTCATCTGAGACAGAGAGGAGAGAGCTGGTCACACAAACACACACAGGAGAGCTAGCCTCTCGCACACACACACACACACACACAGACACAGAGACACAGGAGAGCTGGTCACACACACACACACACACACAGACACAGGAGAGCTGGTCCCATACACACAAACAGACACAGAGAGACACAGAGACACATGAGAGCTGGTCGCACACACACACACACACACACAGGAGAGCTGGTCTCACACACACACAGGACAGGAGAGCTGGTCAGACACACAGAGCTGGCCACACACACACACACACACACACAGGGACAGATAGACACAGACACACAGAGCAGAGCATCTTTCAGAACTAATGCAACAAACCTTACAGGGGCCACAAAGACGCTACTTAAGATGAATGTGTATTTAAGATGAATGTGTTACTAAAATACTACTACAGGGTGTGTAGGGTGTCTCTTATTGTATAGGGGATGTAATCTCATGCAATTTACATATAAACTTATTACAAAATCACCGAAATGAAGATTGTAGGCAGGAATAGCTTTAAAGCAAGCAGGTTTAAAAAACAAACCAAAAAATAAAACACACATTCAGTTCAGTATGCTTGCCTTGCCTTGGAGGTCAATTCCTGTTTTTCCTGCATTCCTAATTCCAATTCCTAATTCCAATTCCAATTCCAATTCCTAATTCCAATTCCTAATTCCTAATTCCTAATTCCTAATTCCTAATTCCTAATTCCTAATTCCTAATTCCTAATTCCAATTCCAATTCCAATTCCAATTCTTTCAAAAGGGGATTGGAATTGATATTTCAGAGCCATAATAATTGTCGCGATCGTTCAACTGCTTTCATTTGAAGCCGTTTTTTTTAATTGGCTAACACAACAGCCACTTCAATTGAAGTAATGAGCGTTTGCCACTCGGAAACTGATTTCAGCGCCGAACTGCAATTTGGATCGACGTGTTGGAAATGGATTCAAACTGAATGGGGCACCGATTTTGAAAAGCAGGCGATGACCGAACCCTGGTCACTTTGACTCTCGGTGCCCCTGTACCTTGATGTAGGTCTGCACAGACTTGTTCATGACGATCTCGAACCCGCTGCCCTGGGAGCCGCTGGCAGGGCAGTGGTCTCGCACCCACGGAGGTCAGGAGGTGGTTGTACTGGGAGGCTGTGCGGTACAGGGTGGGGTTGAAGTTCCTGTTGTTGTCTCCCTGTG